>VZTA01023382.1:0-58121 GCA_013398855.1 Mohoua ochrocephala | reverse complement strand
GACCATACTCTGGCAAAACAAGAAGGGAAATGCTGCCATAGTGTAAGAGTGCTGAAAAATACTGTCCAAGGGTGACACAGTTTTGTAAGATACGCTGCAGTAAAAGAGTTAAGCTCCTTCCACATAAAAACCCAGACCAGCTGAGGCCCTGTCGGTAGATTTTACCTCCTTTCCGAGGTGTAGGACTGGGCTGCGGAGCTCATACCTCACACTGTTGCAGACGAAACATCCTGCATCAGCTTTGCACACTTCATCCCAAGCTTTGGAACTCTCTCAACTTTCAGATCACTGAAGAAGATTTCAAAACTATTCCTGAAGTACAATACTTGAATATAATTTTTTAAATATATATCTAAAATGTTGATGGGGGGGGAGGGGGGCTTATTTTTTGATAGGCTTAAAGCAAATTGGTTTGATCAAAGTTTTTTGCTTTTGTATTAAACAGGAACATAAGAAATATCAGTCCCAAGAATATTTCTTTAAAGTAAGGAAGCTAGATGGAACTGTTAAAAGAAACTAGATATATAGGGCTAAAACCACACTACTATATAAAGTATGTTGTTGTTAGCCATGATTTGGCACAATTTCTGAATTCTAAAATAATTAAAAAATTATTCCTTACTTTTTGTGATAATAATAGATTCATTTAGTAAATGACACTAATGAAAAGTCTGCTGCACGTAAAAAATAAATAATACTGAAAGGTACTTACTGTAAAAAGCATGTTAGGCAACTTTTCTGCAGTGTCTTCAGCTGATTACTGAAGGAAAACACTGCAGCATATAAAGTCAAACTTCTATATTTGCATTTTTGTGGAAGAGGAACAAAGCAAGTAATCTCATTACATAAAGACAACCTCTGAGTGCTTTGACAATGAATACTGAGTCAATCTTCCCATTAAGTCAGGGTGTATACGACAAATATGCTCTACTTGAAATGTAAAATTTCATTCCAGCAGGATCACTTCAGGGACCAGTTCTGCAAAGTACAGCCTCCACGGCATGGCACACAATCACAGCGTAAGTAACTACACACTACTGTGAAACACACTTAAAACCTATTGTACCGCAGCCTTTGTCTCAATAAAGCTATTTTAACCACACACTATGTTTGTTCAAGCAAGTTTTTCTACCTGTTTTTCTACTGAACCTGAGAAAATCATTCAGGGACTAATTTACTTGGTACATTTTCATTTGTTGCCATTCATAAATAATGTATCATTTTAGCAGACATATTGCTTTTTCATATGTTTTGGTGTTTGGTATTTTTGTTCCTTTATAAAGAATTCTTTGTAAATTGTTCATAGGACATGCTCAGGAAAACCCTTCACCTTTTCAACGGTGGATTTTTAATTTGATTAGGTATCACTAGGTGTAGTTTTGATTGTTTGATAAGAGACACTAGCCTATGACTTGTAACTATAAACCACTTCAGTATGAGTTCCTCTGAGCTCAGGAAAAGCCACAAACTACAGCTCCTCTCTGTTTAGAGGTCTGGGAAGAGAGAAGACAGTGAGAAGACTTCTGAGTATCTTTGATGAATGGCTTTGGGGAACAGGGAGGAAGGCAAAAAGCATAGTACATGAGAGGGAAGAGCAGATGAAAAATACTAAAGGAAAGGAATCTCCAGGAAATCAGAGTACCAGGAGAATATTCTTTCATAATTCATTTAATGTAAAACTCATCTTTACCAATGTTCTGCTGCATGATACATTTATTTACACTCCAGGGAGTGCACTTAGTCCTGAAGGTCCCTTTCTGATCACAGAGCTTATACCTCACCCCAGTACAATCTTTTAATCACTTCTTTCATCTGAAATGACATGCTTAATTCTAGTTATAAATTTTAAAATCATACATTAAAACATTTGAAGAACATGTTCACACATATAATAAAAGTCTGATTGTGAAACACCCTCCACAGACATACACGCCTCCCTGGGCCACTGCTTTGTGTCAGCTTCAAAGCATATAAAATGCTAGCACATTTTCACCATTTTAAGAACTGTATAAACATATTCATTGTTTGCTATTTCCATATTCAAACCACTATAATCTTGATCCTACCAGCCATTTTCCTATGGCTTTCCCACTGTGCTATTTATCTTCCCTGACAGCTTTCCTAGAAGATCTTTTAGTCACAGCTTTTCTGTGATTCTACACACAAGTACTGCAGCACTGGATGTTAAAAGCATTTGTACTTCATTCAACAAATGATACACCCTTATTAATGTACCAAAGAAACACAGAAAATGGCACCTCGGTAGGTTCCAATCCACCTCAGTAGGTGCCATTTTTGCGTCTTTTACGCATGTGGGGTTTTTTATTTTTTAACTCGTTTACTGCCATCTCCTGGTACTTACACGGTAATAGTAGTTACACTTTTTAACAGCAGCCAGTACTCCTGTACAATACTACTGAAATGTCAAAATTTTACCAGAAGTATTTTCAAAACATTGCTGTACTTTTTATGTTGTTTTCTTTCAGTCTGGAAACAATGAATGTTATTCCTTGGGCAGAAAGTGGTAAAAGACTCACATAGCTTACCTTTGTCTGGAAGCAGCAGTAAAGTTGTGTTAAGTATGGATGTTTCCGTGCTAATGCCAGAATTCTCTTTTCTGTCATTGTACAGTCCACATCATCATCTTGAAGTATGACATCTTTCTTCAAGACTTTCACTGCATATACTTCATCTTTTCCTTTTAGCTCAGCTAACATTACCTAAACCAAAGAAAAATTCTGTTTACATATGAGCAACAGGTGCCATAAATGCAGGGTTTCATATGAGTTTGACTGCACTGAAAATAGAAAGACAGTTACATATTTGCCTAAATGAAGCTGCAGTGTATAAAATAAAAAGTACCTAATTTTAGAAGCATATACCTCTGGTATTCTTTAAATTCGAAACAGAAGGTATCTATTCTGTTTGTTAGTTAAGTACCTTAATGAGTACCTATTAGTGAGGTCTCAAAAACTAAACAAGGAAGGAAGTTGATGTAAAACAGAAATTTATTTCCCACTTTTATCTCCCACTTCTGGTAGTGAGATTTGAGTGTGATGGACTTTGTATACAATCCAAAGTTACCATTCCAGCTGCTTTCAAGTTGTTGATTTTAACTACTACTATTGTTTAAGGTTCAGGTCCTATATTCTGTTTAAGGTCAGCTCTGGCTTGGAGCCAGCATAATCTTCAGAGAAAGGATTAGAAAACAGGGACACAAAAGAACTGCTTCAGCCCTGCTCCCCTGCACGTGAAGTTCCCGTAATATCAAGGAAGGAAGAGTGCACTTCTGAAACAGATTCATATTTCAGTCCACCTCTTTGATTCCATGGTGCACTACAGTGTGGAAAGAAAATCTGTAACCCCTGTAAACAGAGCAAGGCCCTTTCCACCCTCACCAATTCCCTGCTGTGGGAAGGGGTCTGGTGAGTTACTTCTCTGCCGCTTAGGCGGTATTTTGGGCAGCTGTCTAAGCCCCGTCATATCTGAGTGGAAATGCTTCAGTTCTGCTTCCTCCAGCACTGAACACACCCACTGAGGGAAAACAAGTACACACAATGTTCTGTGAAATAAGTAAACTTGAACTGGGAATTACCAAGAAAGTGAATTAACCCCACAGCGTTATTCCTGACCTGCTTCTTCCCGCTTGACCACAAGCAATTTTGTTGAACAGTATGTAGGTAACTGTATGTGTGTCTTCATCAGCCATACCCTGAAATAATGAAACACTGACATTTTGTTTCAAAAGACTCGACCCTAGTTAACGAAGCGAGCTAAAGCACAGACAATGCCAGCTCATCAGGAGACTGATACTTTTGATCTGTTGGGTAAAAGAAAATCCCTAGGGTGGATGCACTTTCTGAATGTCAACATGAACACTTCCAAATCAGCACAGTCAAAACCACCCCTGAACACCTGCTTACAAAAAAAATAAAAGAAGAGAAGAAGGAAAAAAAAAAGCTACCCACCTTGCCAAAGCTGCCTTTTCCTAATACTTTGATGAAGTTGAACTCTTCAAGACCTATTCGCTTGCTCTGGGCCTGTTTGACCTCCCCGTTTTCACCATTCTCCCCAGGTTTGTTAAGCTGGTTGTCTGTTGACGTTGTAGCTGTTGCTCTGTGTTCCTCTCCCCGATTGTCAAAAGATAATGCTTTCCTAATGTTGTTTTCCAGCTCTTTGATTTCTGTGGAAACGTGAGGAAAAGTTAGTTTTAACCAACCATCAGAAAAGCAGCCTGTGTTAGTCTGTATCAGTGTGGGAAGGGACATTCATCATCTCTGAGTGCTGTGTTTAAGAGCATTCTGTGGTTAAGAATACATATTTAGCAAACTGCTTCTCCACCTTACAGTAATCAGCCAAACCCCTGCTCTAACAGGAAGGGCGGCCTTTTAAAATGAACCTAAGAGAATGACATATCCAAAACTTGAAAGATAAGTCAGAATAGTAGCCAAATAGTTGTTTTAGTGACTTTGGGTGTTCCTGTACCACAGAGAAGTACTTTGTTTTGAATATCCCTATCTTCCTGCTGCACTTACTCATCTTCCTGCTTAAGTATTTTAGAGCTGTGTCTTCAAAAGTTCAAAGGATAGTTGGGCGTCCCAGTCCTTGAAGTCAACATGAATGGAGCATCTTATTCAGCTCCAGCTGTTATCAGACGCCTGCCAATAAAGTATTTGACCACTTCCTAGTGCTGCTTCAAGCAGCAATTGTGTAGATCTGCTAAATGGTTCTGAAGGTTTCTCAGTGTTACCAGAGAGAGTCCTGGTGACTAAGGACTAAGTCCCCAGGGTCTGCCCCGAGCTCCTGCATGGTGCTTCTGCCTAGCGGCCTTGGAAGCAACAACTTTATTGGACAGCTACAAAGGTCAAATTAAAGAGAGAATTTAGATAAATTCTTTGTTCTTATTTTAAACAAAACATCAGATATTTTAAAAATTATGATTTTTTGAAAACAAAGTCTGTGAAACCAAAAGGTTGACAAATTAAGGGTCACAGACTTCTGATTTCTAAAAACAATTAGGTCAGACTCAAAAAGTGCTGCTGACATACACATTCTGTCAATCAGCTGCTCAGCTCAATGAAATCAGATCATATCGGTGAAGATTAAAATACCTGTGTCCAAATCTATGCATAAAAGAAATTGCTGAAAGGAAACATGGTTTTAAGAAGCCTCTAGAGACCTCATGAACATGCTAGTATAGCCTGTCTGGATGGAAGTTTTTATTATTACAAATGTTCAACATGGAATTACAAGCACTCAATTTTATCTCAAAAACTTAACAACAGACAGGTTTTCAGGTAAATAAAGGCCCTCTCTCAAGTTCTGTGTTACTATTTAAAATATTCTCCACTCTGACAATAGAATATATAAACTTCTTCCATAAATACATTTTGTTGACAAGGACCCATATAGTAAACTAAATATCTCAAGATGACTGTTTTATAATTTTCCCTTTAAAAGCCACTTAGTTTCACAGATTTAAATTAAATGAGAAGCAGGCCTTTTTAAAAAAGATTTTGCAGTTCATAACTTTAAATGCTTCAATTTCTGGTGACAACTACTTTGTTGATTTGGATCTACAGAGGCTGCTGCTCATACATTTTTTTTTACTCCACGAAAATATGTGACGAAATATGTTAGATAGGAAATAAAAAGGTTTGTTTGACCTTGATCACATGGAGATGTTGGTGCTGACTTCGACCTATCTTCTTCTGATGATGTGCATCCCGGAACTGGTGGTTGAGTCTCTGCACCTGCAATTAGCTAAGAACAATTCCAAAAGGGGCGTTCAGCTGTGAGATCTTCCTGTACCATGAGGAAATTTAATTCAACAACTTTAGTTCATAAGTAGAAGTATGAAGGAAAGTGAAGATCTTCTACCCCTATGGACTCTCACTGGCAGAACCTCAGCCATACAGTAGATGGCATCACATCAAATGGAAACCATAATATAACCAGAGGAAAAACAGGCAACTGAAAGAAAACCAGGTTGTTAAGATGAAATAAACGTAGTATTCATACCCAGTGAGTGGGAAAGTTTTGAGAGGCCACCATGAGTCCGCATTCAAATCTATCCAGTAAATACATTTACCTACAAAACTGGTTCTTCCTATAAAACGCCCGATAACTCCAGAATTGTCATCTGGCAAACAGCTCCTCTTCATGAGAATCAGCACATTGCTTGTTCATCAGCATTTACAACACTATGGAGTAGTGCTGTCTGCCAACCAATCAATTACCCAATGCCAATTCTGAGCAAAACAGGCATTTATGTTTTTAACTGTTGCCATTGTCTCTCTGTCAAATATCCTTCCTCAAAACTAAAAAGGGGAAACCCTTCCAGAAATAATAGACTCAAGATCTGCAACATTGTACCAGGTCAAAATGAATTTCATATCAAAGTTCAGAATAGATGATTTACACTTATAAAACAAAACTCACAGTCTTAGGTCTCTGCTGACTTATAAAAAAAATGATTGTGCAAGTCATTTGAGTGGGATTGAACCCCAACTAATAAAGTTACAATGCAGTCATACTTATTTCATTTTTAAAATGTGACAATCCACAGGAAAATTACCTTTTTCCTCCTCTGCCCACTATTAGTGATCTTATCTGGAGTGACTCCAAGATCTGCAAGAACTTTAGCTATGCCTCTAGCATCCACTCCACAGTTTGGTGCCACATTTGTTTCACAGCGTCGATGTACATTCATCTTGCAAACTGCAATGAAGTATAAAGTAACACAGTAAACTAAATACTATCTTGGCATGCATTTGCCTTACCTAAATCAGATCTTATTTGACCTACCAATAACTTTTTCAAATAAATAGATTCTCAGTAGGAAAATACTTAGCTGGATTTAAAGGTATACTTCAATGATAATATAAAGTTATTAACCTGATTATCATTCTTCTGATATAATAATGTAAAATAGTATTTTCACACAGTACCCAGAACAGACATAGGAACAAATGAAAATATCGAATGATCCTGTAACTCTTAAATAGAATTGGAATTAGAAGAAAAGTCCTTCAGAGCTTGGATTTTAACAGTCCACTACGGAAAGCACAACATTAAATCCTTATGCGTTATTGCTTCTTACTCTATTTTACGGAAGTAGATTAACTTCTAATGTAGGCAGCTGTAAAACCGACTGCACTTTAAGTTTTAATGAAAATTAAGGGGTAAACACCTACTTTATTTAGAGGGCAATCCAGTTACTAAGCTCTTTCCCCTAAATTTCCTGAAACTATTATATTATTATGAGGAGGAAAAAAAAGGTTACATTGCTTCCAGATTATGGGGCAGAGGCAAGGACACAGCTCCTTTAAAACCCGTGGAGTGTGGATTTGTTAGGAGCAGACGACATCCTTTATCTGAGACTACAGTGCCCTCTCGTGGAGAGAGGCACAAAGAGAGCACAGCCGCAAGCGTCATTAACTGCTAGATTAACATTCAATTGTTCAAATTCCTCATTTCTTTACTGTTTAGAGAAAAGGAAATTTTAAAAAATCTATTTATAAATTTTCATTTCATTATATTTTTCAGCAACGAAGCTTTCACTGTACAGCTCCTAAAGAAAAAAAACCACATTTGCCTCTGAGACTATATCCAGGCACTGGATCTGGCCATAACCATGCACTTCAGAAAGCTGGTGCCTTTCCTTTTTAAGAATGGTTCCACTCAAAAGAGGAGCAAAAGAAATTGCTAAACACGGTATTTTCAATTAATGTATATTCAGTGACAAAACCTCAGCAGCAAATAAAGTGTTTGAGCTAGGATCCATAAAAGTGAGCATCGAGGAACCAAATTGCTTGAAACAGCAGGAAAATTTTGTACAGGCCAACTTCATGAACACATTTCGTAAAAAGATGCACAGGAATAAACAGTGAAAAAAACATGAAGAAAAATAAATCTCTGTTATACTCTGCTCATGGTGTTAATAACCACACTGGGCAAGGAAGTCCATCTCTGAAGAAGAGAGTCACTCAGCGCTTGTTAAAGAGAGAAAACCAAGCACAGAGAAAATGATTCTTTCCAGTTCAGGTGAGTTCCAGATTTGATGCAGACAACACTCCATTTTTACAGGCAATAATTTTATGAACATGGAGAAAGCAACGTAGGCTCTCTGCAGTATTGTTTCCATGCATCTGCTACACAGTAAACGCATATGTATGAGAAATAACAATTAAGAGCAAATGAAAGGTATGGTACTTGAGTTAGAATATGGAAGAGAACTCATATACACACAGATTAGGTAGAGAGATACTATAGCTGTGGTTTAAAAGAAAAAAATCAAAGGGAAAAAAGCCCAGGTTTAATTGAAAAGTCTTCACTGAACGCATCTCCACCATAAATTAGATAGCATTTGAGCAAAATCTTCAATAGCTGTAAAATGATAGTATTTAGATCCTAACATTTCCTCACTGTTCACTAGCTGGAATCACAAGGGAAGGCTTGAACTTCGCAAGTCTCAATGTGTATAACTTCATTGTGAAGGGAATTTCTTCTTTCCCTTGCTGCTCAGCAACTTGTGACATGAAACATTAGGTCTGACCTTCACCTACAGTCATGTGTCATCTTAAATACTGCAAAGGACGCATTTCACAGATAACATATTTATACATACATGTGGGACTCCATATTTCTGTTGTCGAGAGGTGTACATAACATGATTTTTGTATTTATGAAGATGGACCTATCCATTCATAAGGTATAACAAAATGGAAATGCTTATCATTCTACTAGGCACCACTTCCTGAGAATCTGATAATCATTTCCTTCATTACATCATTTCCTTTCACCCATTAATTGAAGTATTTTATTAACTATTTCTAAAATATTACTTTACTTTGCAATTGTTTGTACTCTTTTCTCACCCATTATATAGATCTGCTTGAAACAATGAGATATGGAACCAAACATTTTTGACAACTCAAATGACACAAATGCACCTTCCAGCTGTATTTTCACATACAGTTCCTATACAGAGTACACAGTCCTTAAGTGGCAGAACATAATGAATCCTTTATTTTCTGGAATAGAGGGGCTAAGCAGACCATCCTACAAAGGATGATTTAGCTGGATATCAGAATACCTCATATTCTGGGCTCACAGGACTGGTTCCACCTACTCTAGTTAATATATAATATAAATTTTTGAAGATGGCATTAAAGGGAAAAGTAGCTGGAATATTGATGTTTAAAAAGTTTAACAAACCTGAAAACACAAAAGGCATATAAGCTGAGGGGATATCAATTGTCATGCTCCTCATTCTCTGTTAACTTCTAATATCCTATGTGGCAATAAACCTACACAGGACTGAGTGCAAAATGTGTTTCTTCACGTCTGACCTCTGCATTTGTTACTGACTGGTGTTGCCAACTGGGTAAAGGACCATGTTCTAACCATGATGGAAATCCTTACATTGCTCCACTACTTATTTTCCATTCATTTTTGTACATGCTGACACAGTAACTTGAAGTCTTTCCGAGTCTACTCACAAAGAAAAAGAAAAGCTCTGAAGTGGTGCCTTACCTTTGCATTGTAAACCTTGTCTCAAAAGACCCCAGAGCAATGAACCACAGTGGTCACAGAAGGTGGGCACTTTGTAATTGTGAATGCTGAACTTGTGAGGCATGTTGACACTGAAACGCTGAGATCCCACTTGCTGAAAAAGGACAGCACAGCATATTTCATTTTAATTAATTTCTTTGCAATCAGTGTATGCTGAGGCCCTGTTGCATTTTGAAACCACACAGAATTCAAATGAGATGAAATAGGTCTGTGCTCAGATGATGACCATTGCGTTAGATATACTCCAACCCCAGAGCTCTTTTCACTACTTTATCTGGGGAAAAGAGGGGGAAGGGCTGCTGTTGTCCAAGAGATAAAGACTGAAGTCTACTTCCTCGTACTTTTGGGAACAACAAATACATAGCTATCAGGAAAGATCTCTAATGTGGAAGGCAAGGAAGTCACTCCCAATTGTTTTAGGAGCAGGAGGCCAAACTAATACAGGACTAAGAAAAAGAAATATATCATAAACCCTTTACCTTTTCATATCCCACTCTTCTTTGGATTATGATAATGACAATGATCACTAACCTGTTGTGTTCAGGGATTCCAAGGCATGATTACTTACTAATTAAAGGATGTCATTGGTAAGTTTTTATAGTGGCCACTGCATCGCAGGAGATTTATTTTTATGTTTTTCCTTCCCTTTTCTATTACCGCTGGCTTTTGTCCAGTGATCTAGCACCCCTTCTAAACAATGAGAGAATCAGCAAAGTATGCAAGTCTCCACCAGTATGGAGCCTGGGAATATAAACCTGCACAAGATATTGTATCTTCCTGTGAGTACTACACAAAACCAGCACTAGCCCAACACAATTGGGTTGTGTTTGAGTCCTTTATCACAATTGTATGCACGTGATCACATTTTGGACATAAAATACCAGTTGTGAACCAGATATTACAGAATGGTTCCAGTAAGGAAAATGCTAGTGAACTGCACAGGAAAAATGAGATCATGAGTTAGTGCCTCAGTCAAATCCATGTTGAAGTTGAAAGAATAGATTAAAACTGCCCTGTTACACACAACTCCGATTTGTAACTTAAAGCTAGGATTTTCCAATCATATGAAGGTAGGTTTTTAACAAATGAAATTAAGAAACGTAGTTTTTCTGTGTGGTCAAGGAACTGTGATCACCCAAAGGCCACCTCACCTAATCCTATGGTGAAACACAAGAGGCCCTTGCTGTTGCACAAAACAACAGGACAGTGAGCATACATTTGCTTTTCTGTTGAAGCATAAACCAAAAACTTCTGTGTAAGAAAAAGCATTCACTGTTTATACTTGAGGGCTAAAACTATTTAAAAAAACATAACTACATTTTGACAGTTTGGACGCAGTCTTTGTTGAGGTAAGACTTGGCAAGGAAATTCTGGTCAGTGTTTTATGTTGGTGCCAGACACCCACCCGAGCATCCCAGCTCTCCTATCAGCTGCTGATGGCTCAGCCACACAAAATGCAGGCAGGGGAATGAGGGATCCCAGCCTGCTTCTCTTGAATTAAACTGACAAGAAACATTAACTCAGAAATGGAGAGAGAATGTTAAAAATGAAAATGAGTGGAAAGACCTCTCTGAAACTTTGAACTCAGATGTCACAGAAAGTATACCAATTAGAAATAAATTTCTGTATGATAATTCCCACGTAAATGAAACTGCGATGGCAATCTAGCATTCCAGAGTTAGTGCTACACCACAAAATGACCAGAAGGGGACAAAAAAGTCTGCAGTATCTATTGATTTAACAGAGGAGATGATACTACTTTGAACAGATCAAAGAGAATTTTATCTAGAAAAATTATTTTATAAACATTTACCTCATCGTGAGTTTCCTGTTTTTTTAAGCCAGCACACTTTGTTATTATAAGTTCATGGCATCTCTTGTGAACTACACAAGTGCAAACTAGAAAGACAAAAACAGATAAAAGAATGAGTTTTCATGAAGATTCATTTAAAGCAGAAGTCTGATCTCAGAGGACTAGAAGCACTGGGATTTGAAAGTGTACAAGTGACTGGTGGTGACTTGGTGAGTCCCATGAAATAAGCTGGTTTACAAAGGCAGAAGATAATGGACTTTCAAAAGACCAAAGAATTTTAAGATAACTAAAGCATATCTGCCAAACATCTCACCTATAAAACTACAAATTACTTTCTGAAATGTTAACAGCAGTTTTTCTTGATTTTTAATATGTGATTTATTTATCTGATGAAGTCCATGATCTCCATGCTACATGAGACACAATAGCAAAAACAATTCCTGTCTAAAGAGCTTCCACAGGAAAACAGACATAAAGATAACTCATTGTAAAAGTCAAAAGAATAGAAAAAAAAGAAGTCGAACATTCTTTCTGTAACACATTATCAT
Organism: Mohoua ochrocephala; assembly: GCA_013398855.1. Lineage (NCBI taxonomy): Eukaryota > Metazoa > Chordata > Aves > Passeriformes > Acanthizidae > Mohoua > Mohoua ochrocephala. The sequence continues at coordinate 46,184 of VZTA01023382.1, read as the reverse complement.
AAGTTGATAGCAGTAAAAGGTTTCAGGAGGCAAAAATGGCCTTGCCAATATACATCCTGATTACTTAATCAATGAATAACATTTGCAGATATGACAGATAAGAGTAACAGTTACTAGGTCTATCATACCATAGAATTCAAGGTCATTATACAAAGTAAAAACCCTCATAGTGAAGTAATGAATTTCGCTTTCTCCAGTTTTGGTCGTTGTAGTAAGAAAAAAGAAATTATATCAGAAGTCGAGGTACCTCGCCAGTGTGTTAATACAGTAATTCTTATTATAGCATGTAAAGCTCTATAAAAAAAAAGGCATTTACTTATTTACAATGAAATTTCAACAAGTCTTTTGTAACTGAAAAATCATCACTAACTTGATGGTTTCTACTTGTTAGATGAGAATTAAGTACTAACTCATCATCCCAAGAGGTGATTGCATAAAAAAGTAGGAGTACAAGTAATTGAGTTGAAAAATGGGAGATGAAAATGAAGCACTTGTGCAGTCTTTGCTATAACCTTCTCTTAATGATGACCTCTATAATTATCTCATCTATTTAAATTACAGTCTTTGCAGTTACCTGAAATTTTTAAACATAGAATCTTAAGCAGAATAAAGAGCTCTCAATTTTAAAATGCAAGTCTTGAAAAATGAAGAAGCCAACATCTGCAGATACGGTTCCCTGGACGGATATACGTTAAGAGATATCTGCGATCTGGTGTTCAGGGCTGTTAGCTGAGCTCCTACTTCACATACGATGCCTAAGACCAACAGTTTTGAAAAAAATTACTGTGACTTGGTGCAAAGATTGTATACTTGTTGAGACAAACTTCTTCTGATCATCATGTGCTAAATTCTCAGCATCGTACATATACAATGCCTGATTAAAATATCTTATTATTTACATAACACAATAAATACATTTAAACTGTCGTTATGTAGAATTTCTCTTACCTTGACATTGGTATCCCTGTTTTCCTATTACACCCCTGAAAAATAATAAAGTGTTTTAGAAAATGAAGAGGAGATTTTTTTTAAAATGAAAACATTTTTTCCCTCCCTTTCCTAGACGTGCCTATGTTTAAAGAAAGGCTTCTCATAAGCAATCATCTGACAATTGCATGCCCAGACTGAGATCAAAGTTCAAAGTAGGAACATTTCAGCTGCTAAGAGGTAACAGGAAGGATGACAGACCATGAAGGCAGTCAGAAGCACAGACACACTTACTACTGTGAAACAGACAAAGCCAAAGGGTGCATGGAAAGGGGACAAAGTGGTAAATCATCACCAAGCAGACCTCTAAACAGACGGCAGATTGCATTTGTCAATATTGCTTGAAATCACCTTAGCCAAGCTACAGCCTAACGTCCAGGCACTTTTTAGAGGAATGCAGTTGAGTTCATGCACATTTCGCATTGTTTTACATTAAGAAAGACTGATTCATTACACGCTCCTAAGAAATATTTATTGTGGATCACATCAGATCTTATGTGTGAATCAGTATCTCTAGGTCACTTTGCAAAACATCAGGAGTTGCTGAAAAATAACTGAAAACGGAATGTTCTCCACCACTCCTCCCTATCTGAAAATTGCAAATACTCAAAACCAATGTAAATAATTTCTAAAAGGGAGTTCTCAGTGTACATTGTAATAATAAAGACCCTGTACACTGAGCACCAAAATCTCTGTATCATTAGAAGTATAATATACCCGTATTCCATTAACTTCGGTAGAATGTGCAGGAGTTTTGCATTTCCTAGAAGGAAGATGGTGATTCTTAGGCATGTAACAAAGAATTCTGTCATCTTGACAGAATGTAAAGGTCTAATATTAAGTCTAAATCTACACTTAGGCACTTACATCATACCAGACTGGCTGTCTACCTGGAATTTAGCGTGCATTAGACAGGGAAATAGGGAACTTTGTGGCTCAAAGGAGGAAAACCACAAATAAAACAAATTCTAACATTTGTGACGGGAGTTTAACAGGCTTCTATTATCATCTGCAACACTGGTGACGGCTTGATGCCAAAATAAAGAGGAAAAGAACTACTGCTCTATACCATTTTCACTTCAGCAGAACAAGAAGGCACGCTAACTCCCCAGTCCAAAGCTGCTTTCTTTGCTGCAAGGAAAGCAAAGCCAAAGTTACTCCATACCATATAAAGTCTCTGCAGTGCGAGCAATACGTTGGTTGTCTAAGGTAGGTGGCCATAAACTTGTGTCCATTGACCTGATGCACCCTGCGCCGCACGGCACCTTGGCGCTTCCTGGGGCGCATCCGTTCCCGGAACACGCGCTCTTCATTGTCCTTGGGGGCTGAAACACAGGGAAAAAACAGTAAGCACTGGCTGTCGCAGACACAGGTATGGGGAAACTCAAATGCAATGCATACGTAGATTTTCTTCAAAAATAAAAATAATCCTCTCTACCCAGCAGTGCAAAAGAACCTCCTAAAGTTCTGGGTAATTTTAATTCCTTTTTAGCATCAATTACCAAAGGGCAAAGGTTTTCATTGCTTTCATTGTACAGGAACTTCTATTTCCTCTAAGGCTTCATCTATAAATTCATGCTAAGTTGAAATTAAGTCCTCTACACTTTATCTCTATCAAGCACACGGACAACCTCTTAACAGTAATTACACAGTTAGGTTCCCCAAACAGCTCAGACTTTCACCTCACTTGATCTTCAGGGGAAGAAAAAGATCCCAACATCCCCTGGTCCCTGTACACTCAGAAAGTGCTGATACAAGTGCAAGAAAGCTGAGTAAAAGTACATGTTATCAAGCAGAACAAAAGATTCCATCCAGAATTGACTACTTTGTAGAATTCCTGATTAGGATCTGAACTTCAGGCTCTAATAACCCAATTTGATACTAATACATGCTCAGCAAAATGTCCAAGGGAAGGAAGTTGTTCTTCTTAACCAGTTCCTGTTCCAATTGTATATGAGATTTAATGGCAGAGGAAGCATAAAACGAAGTCGATATATCTCAGAATGAAAACTTTTGGAAAAAATTCTTCAAAGTGCATCGGGTTTTTTTCTTAAGGTATTTTTTGAAAAGTATCACTAACGCCACCATAATGTTCTGTATGCATTAAGCAAAAGCTGAGGATGAATCGGCAATGAAGAACAGTTGACAACAGTTAATGAAAGACAGATTTTACAAACATCCCCTGGGCCACTCATGCCTTGGCAAACTAGAATATAAGACTTGGAGGGGACCATGTTCAGTCATCCATTGCCAACTGAATCTATGCACTCAATACTTCAGTGTATATAACACTTTGATCTGCAGTTAACACTTCTCATTCTTTGAATTTCAGCTACTGTGAATCATAACAATGGCCTAAAAATACCAATTTTGGTCTGCTGCAAGCTTTTCTGTACATAATTGAGTTGTCCGAGCAACAGTACAGTACCTAATAATAGCACACAGAAAATTCAAAGTCTGAGAAAAACTCAATGTATAAAGGTGTCAAATTCTTTTACAAACATTAGAATAAATCCTGGTTTTGAGGGTCGTAAAAACAAAAGGTATTGATTAAAGAATTTCTAGAAAATTATCTTAGATTAAACTAATGCACGGACATCCTGGGAAAAAACAGAGCACGGATGAACAAATCGAGATCAATGTCTTTCACGGTGGAGCAAGGGCCAAACTCCATGACACCAGCAAATTTATTTATGTGCAAAAGAGCCTAAGCTACATACACATTACTGTCTCACACAAACTTCATACTCAGAGTGGGTTTTCACCCTAAGATGACACACCTGTGGGATGGCCAGAGTGGCACTACTTTTCTATTCTGAAGTGAGCTCTCAGTAAATAACCACTGACTCATGCTCAAAGCCACCCCTTTTATTTATGCTGAAGAACAACCAAAAAGCAATGGTTGTAGGTCGTCCTTCAATAAAGGGATAAGAAATACCAGATAGTTACCAATTACGCTTATTTTTATGTTGTCAATTTTGTTTATTTTTAAGTATTAAGCAAAACTCTGATGTCTAATAAATACCACAGCTCCTTAAGAGAAAGACTGTCTTCCACAAAGCATATGTAACACGTAGTTGGAAATCCAACCAAAGATCCATTTTTCCAGCTTCTTGAATGATTTACTGACCTTACAAAGCTGCTGGAAATCTTTTAAAAGCCATTATAGGAAATAATTCTATATTAACACAGACCTGTTCTTTTGGTTATCATCCAGATTGTAGATTTTGCTACATTATGCACAGCCTGTATGTGAGAAAGTTAAAATCCAACTCTTCTGGAAAGGTTTCCCTAAAAAATCCAACTCTTCTGGAAAGGTTTCCCAGAAAGTTTACAAAAGCTTACATGAAACGAACAAGATGTTCTGACAGTGCACAATACACATTTGATACGATATTCAGTCTACAATACTGTTTTTCTCATTATTTCATCTTAAGTGCAACTCTTCACAGATAAAGCACCTGTAATCCTACAGAGCCTGTAAAATCCTCCTCTTGTTTTGGCTACATAAACGCAGTATCATGACACTGGGGTTTTTTTGTTTGTTTGTTTTGTTTCTACCAACAAAGTCTTAAAACTACTTTCACTGCATTACTTTCAGTTCTATATTTAATACTTTAATGAAATTTCATTTTTCCCTTCTAATATTTACCGTTTAAATAAAACAATGAAACCGTATCTTTTTCAGAAATGCACTGACTTGAAAACAGATACAAGCAATACATCTGAAATTATCAGATCAAATGGCAGGCCTCGATTATCAAAATCACTTCCACACAAACAGCATCACTGCGTGGGAGAAGGATGCTCTAACAGCTCAAGAAAATGTCGTTTTCTTGGTTTATCTTGGATAATGCTAGAGGTCCATTAGCCAGTTGCCCCCAAACAGTCTCTGCTGTCAGTCTGCTATTCCTCTTTTGTCACTAAAGACCGGCACCTGGCCAAATCCATGCACCATGCCCTGCTTCAGAGTCAAAATGCATGGATGAACTGCATGCTCAAGAGCAGTGACTCTGCTTCCACTTCGCCTCTCATTACAGCCTGTGTAGAATCCCCATCTTGTCAGTCAACAGCAGCACTTGTTTAGAGGGCTTGGAGCAGCATAGAATCATGGAATCGTTATGATTGGAAAAGACCTCCAAGATCCTTTGGTCCAACCATTAACCCAGCACTGCCAGGGCCACCACTAAAGCATGTCCCTAAGCGCCACATCTACAGGTCTTTTAAATATCTCCAAGGATGGTGACTTCCCTAGGCAGCCTGTTCTAATGCATGGCTACACAATTTGTTAAGAAATTTTTCCCATCTAGACCTCCCCTGGTACAACTTGATAGCATTTCCTCTTGTTCCATCACTTGCTATTTGGGAGAAGAGACCAACTCCCACATCACTACACCCTCCTTTCAGGTAGTTTGAGAGAGCAGAAAGGTCTCCTCTCGGGCTCCTTTTCTCCAGGCTAAACAAGCACCTGACATTACAGTGCCTGACTGACCACTGGATGACTGGACATCAGCCTTCCATCACAGCAGATGAAGTCACAAGGGAAATTAGCTCACCCATCAGCTCAACACCCAGTTAACACTAAGTTCAGTCAGCTTATTGTGACCCTACAAAAACATATAAGCAATGCTTTTCCACAGTCCCCAAGCAAAACACTGCCACATCTTGCACAAGACTGGATTTTAGGAAAAAATATTTTGCTGAAAAGGTGGTCAGGCATTGGAACAGGCAGCCCAGGATGTGCTGGAGTCACCATTCCTGGAAGCGTTCAAAAAACACGTGCATTTCGCACTGAAGTACATGGTTTAGTGCTGAACATGGAGGTGCTGGGTTAACGGGTGGACTTGATGATCTCAAAGGTCTTTTCCAACCTTAACAATCCTATGATTCACACTGCTGTTTCGGGCCACAGGCATAAAACCAGGCAGGAACTGTCCCAGGTGACTCAGAAGCAGATGATCACATCTGTTCTGGCTCATACCCAGGGCTGTGAACTACATTTCTAGCAGAACTAACAATAGTCTATATTTAAATTAAAATCCATTTATCTCATACCGAACAGCCACACTAGAGATGTTAATTTATCTGTCTGAAGATACCTACTTCAGAAGGGGGCTACACTGCTCTCCCCAAACATCTCTCACTGTTTACAAGCAGGAAAGCAAAGATTAGTAATTGCTATCAGAAAGCAGGGAGTTCTTGGGAAAATCCCCAGCATCTGTGTGATACAGACAACTAGTGTTTTCAACGCATCCTTTTGAAAATACTAGCATCCCAAACAAAATTGGCCTTTTAAATGTATTTTTAAAAGTCTTGCAGAATACTGCATACTGGGCATGGCATTTCTATTCTCAGTAGAGGAGTTAAAATTGAGTGAATTTTTCATAGTCAGAATATTAGCGAGATTCAATATAAACAATTTCTTCTCATGGCATTTCTACTGAATAGTCACAGAGGGTTATCATTTCCTTGATAAAGGCTGTTTCTTTATGTAATGTACATTCTGTTCCCTGTTTTGATTTTGAGTCCTTCTGTCTTCTGTACTATTCAGTTTATCCTTTTTAAATGCCTTTCTTTACTTCTACTTTTCAAAAGATAGAGTAAGAAATGATGATAATTTCCAAGTGCTCATGGAGAATACTGTCAATGGAGCACATTGAATTTAGGCTTTATATGATGGTACTTGAGAACTGGCAAATTTAGAACTAATTCTGTTTCAAAATCATACCCAGTAATGCCACTACTTCTTTTCATTGCAGCCAAGAGTAACTCTGAGTTATTTGAAAAACAATAGCATGTAATTGCTTTTATATACTCATATGTACATACATACATAATGCTACAATTTTAAAGACTCAAAAGACTTGCAGGCTTAACTCCAAGCACTAAGGGAAGTGAAAAGTCAGAAGTGTCTGGCATGAAAAATTGCACAAAATTCATAAATACCTGCAAAATGGAGGCTTAAATGAACTGTCTGGAACTACATTTAATTCTGTTCATTGTGTAGTATCCATTAAGCATGAATTATAAGTCACAACTTAAAAGTTATTACTTAAAATTTAAAGGAAAGGAAAGTCGTGCATAATGCTCAGCAGCCTTCAAAGGAAGCAAGATTTGGGGAATAAGACGTGTACACCAAATAACAAAGGCTCAACCCTGTCAGGTCTTGTTTCATACTAAAACAGTTTCAGCATAAATGAGAAGAGCTCAGTGTGGAACACTAACTGCAACAGGATTATCCTCCACAGCCATTTCCATTTCTTATCTTTGGTGTTGGGAGTACTTACAGAATTCTGACAACAACCCAAAAAATGCAAAAAATAAGGCTGAAAAAGAGCAAGAGAGCTTAGACACAATAGAGGGGATATCCAGCATCTTTTATTGCCGAGGATGGTGACTTCTAAACGGGAATATGCTGAGCCCTTCCCTTAATCTGGAGGTGATTGTTACCAAACTGTCAGCGTTTGGGGAAGAAAAAAAACCAATGAAGCTTTAGTTAAATGGCTTCTGCCCCATCAAAGTGTGGGCCACGTACAGTAACCCTTGCAGCAGCTGGTGGAGCTGCCAGGGAACCCCTTGCAAGAGAACACTGACCCCTCATGGCACTTCTGGCACAAGGGGCTTTTCACCCTGGGCATCTCCTGGGTGCCACATTGCTGTCATCCCTAACTTACAGGCAGCATCCAGAAAAAAACCAGCTGGTTTAACACCAACCTGTACTAATTACAACTGACCCTCACTGAGCAAGAAATGCAAAGGAACAATGGTTGCACTGATGTTTTATTGCTGAAGATGAAAACCAACAGCTTTCGTATCATATTTAAGCCTGACCACTTTAACCAGTATGCATGTACTGAATTAGAGCTTTTGTTTTAGCACTATGTAATGTCTAAAGAGAGGAAGGATATTGATTGAAGCAGGAGAGGTAATTTGTCTAAAAATATGTTGGAAATATATGAGAAGGGGCAGAAACAACGTCCAGGACTTCTCAGGATTCAGGATGGAGTGTTATAACCAGATCATTATGCATCAAAATTAGGTCTCAAAGGATTATTCCCAAACTCTATTTTGGGCTGTACAGTAGAAGCATATATACTGTCATCAAGATTTCTCCAGGCAGAAATCATTACAGGATTTTGCCTTTAAGACTTTAATCTATTTTAAATGGAAAAAAAAACCCAACAAAAAGCTATATATTTGCATTTCTATAGCCTTTCTTTTGAAAAAGCCTTGCTTAGTAATAACACATACAACAAACTAATTTTGTACTTTTTAGGGAAAAAAATAGTAAAGTAAATGCTCCAATATAATTTCATAAAGCTGCTACTGATGAGCACAGAAATGAAGTAGATAGTTTACCACAGTCATAGAAAGAGCATGAAATTTTTCTATGTCTTTCTCTAGAAGTATTATGTTTCCAGACTATTTCTTAAACAAGGAACAAGCATACAGGTTTTGCTTACTGTATCTCAAATCTGCTTTATTTAGGAGACAGGACATTTCTTGTTTAATAGGAGAAGAATCAGATCCTTGAATAACACTGTATTGTTAACAAACACAAAGATGCTGAGTGCTACTAAAGAAATGAAAAAATGCTCACAAAATGAGTGAGTTTTAAAAGAGATATGTGTCTAGACATGTCTGCTAACACCAGCTATTTACTAAATGCACTGAAGAATAAATTGCATTTTAAAGTATACGAAGCCCAAATAAGGTAGGTGCCTTTGTAGCATGGGCTGAGGTTCAAATGTATTTGCTTTCAAACACGTGCTTACCTATAAATGCTTAAATTGTTGTCTGAAAGAGAGATTTTACCTGTATGTATTTTAAAATTTCCCTTGATATGCACACAGATAGAGTTGATTTGGGTTGTGACAGACACACATTTTTGTTTGAGGGCTTCTATTACTTTTCCTAAAAATAGAGGCCGAACCAAAACACCAATGGCACTATAAAGGTATCCAATGATTATTTACGCATGATTCAAACTTTTTCTACATACTTAATTATTATCAGGAACACATTCATAAGCTCACTGAAAGTTGAAGGGACAACAGTAACTCACCACATCCTTTCAAACAGAAATGCTTTCACATTCAATACACTTAATAAAGGAGGACTTAATGCCCAGAAGTACCAAAGAGTCTCATAGATACTGATGGTCCAGCTGCAATTTCAGCACATGGAGAAGTCCATTTTAGTTTTCAGAAATGTCCCAGCCTTGCTGGCTGGCAATAATCTGGACCAAGTGGTCAAAACCAGGAGTGTGGTACCTGAAGAGACCGGGTGAACCCCCACTGCTGCCCCAGCTGCAGCCCCTCCACTCGGCTACAGCAGAGGCTGGGGTGAGGAGGGATTTGTTTCCATACCTGTTGAGACAAAATTTCCCTTTAAATGACTCTGAGAAAGGTCTTTTCAAAGACTTCAGGATAAGCCCTCAGGTTTCTGCACTTGATCTCCACGATGCCCACAGAATTTGTGACAATTTACACGAGCTTAAAGTATTAACAACATGGAATTACACATGGTCATCTTCAGTGATCGTACAGCATGGTTTAATAAATCTAGTATTTAGCAAAGAGATTTCTGTTTTATAGGAACTGGACCACTGGTAGGGGATGGATATAACTATGTGGTCCATTTTTCAGATTCCTGGGAGCTCATACAGATGACATGAAAAGGTCTGAGGTACTGACCTCATTTTCAAGGGTGGATATAGCAATTTCTGTAATTAAACAGCTGTCAGATACCGCAAAGCAAGCAAATCAGGGACAGATTCCTCCTACTTCCTCTCAATTTCTTTATTGGTGACATTAAAGATTTTAAGAAAAATGCTATTCCTGAAACAATCAACTTGTAACTACAATTTACATATTACAATTTATTTGACACAAGAAGTTGCATCACTAGAAATACCACAGGGAATTTATTGCTGTAAAGGGAGGTTTTCTGAAAAGTGAATTTCACATCTCCAAGTTTTTAAAATAAAGTTTCAGCTTCCAAACCTTTTTTCACAACCCAGACTTTAGTGCTTTTTCAGTTGGAAAGGAGATGTCACAGACAAGGGGACCAAAAAACCAAAAATCAACGCTAACTAAAGTTACTTCAGACTGTCAGTGTTATTTTTCAGGAGGAACAAACAGCCTCACTCTAAACACAATGCCCTTCTATCAATAAATCTGCAACTGAAATTAGAGAAGTGGAAATGCATTCTCCATATGGCAAATACTAAAGCTATTATTCAGGATATAAAGCTTACTCCATGAAATTTAATGTGTCTATTCATGTCCTAACTAGCAATGTAAAGTAATAATTTACAAAATGTAGAACAATTTTTGTGCCATAACTTGACTTGATAAACTTGCAGGCAGAAAATTAAATTAGTTTGTGTCAGAAAGAGTCAGATCATGCTGTTACAGTGTTAGTAATGAGCAGTATTAGCAGCCTGGTGTTAGCATTGTTAGTGCGAAGCCCTGACAGACTAACAAGATGAAATATCTCATATAAAGTCAACTACTTGCTAGAGCCAAAAAAGTACACTGTCTTCTAAATGAAGAAACTATATATATAATAGAACACATTCGATTGTTATTATAAGGTTATTGTAACTGATCAGATTATTGTATTGATCAGAAAAGCCATCCTCGGGGCTCTACTGTTTCTGCTGCAAGTCTACAAACACGTCCTACAATTCGACTGCACCTCGGAGCACGCCCAGCCCCTTGTGGTGGCAGTGGTGGTGGCCAATGCTCTGGTGACACACGCTCATACTGGCTGTGCTTTGACTTCAAAGAAAGAAGGAGGAGGAGACAAACCATCCCAGTCAGGGCTGCTGTGGGAGGTGAACTTCCACAGTGGTACACAGCCACGCTTATTTTAACAGAGCTCCGGGCTGTGGAAGTATCTGCAGGGTCAAATGACCCCTCTGCAGGGTCAACACCTGAGCTGCTGGCCTTTGTCAGCTCCCTGGAAAGGAAACAGCGTTGCGATGCGAAGAAGGAAAACAAGCATTGTAAAAACTTCAGGACAAAGCCCTTTTCCCAGAGGTAACTATTAAACCAGACAGATCCCAAATGACACTATTTTAAGCAAGTGTTTGTGATAGATTAGAGAAGTTCAGCAGCCTTTTTCTAGTATTTGCAAAAGCTGCATAGATTATGATGAAACAGATCCTTGTATGACTGGGATTTCTGGTCTTTCAGAAGTTGTTTCTTAAATATTTGTTCAACCCCAGCTTTGTTCCTTTCCCACAGAATAACAGAAGCCCAAGTGGCAGGCACCTAGGAGATTCCTGAGCTCTGTCTCCTGCAGTGGGGAAGTGTCTCATGTACTTCAGGCATCCTCAGCTTTCATTTTTTTGATGGTTCTCGAAAATCTCCAGTGAGGGAAATTCCACAACACACTCGTGTATCTTGTTTCACTACTCTGGCAGGCAGGCTGTTTTTCTAATACTCAACCTAAATCCTTCTGCAATAAGTTCTGCTGGATGAGTGATGGCACCCTGAAAAAGCAAGTTTTTGCCAGCACAGAAACTACTGAAGTATCTGTAGCAAGGCAGCCATTATCCTGTGGATACCACGCAAAAGGCCAGAGACACAGCAAGATCTCACAGAAAAGAGGACTGCAGAAATTCTGCATGATTCTCAGGTCACAGCAAGACAGAAACTGCTTTGCACTAAACAGGACCCCATGGATATCCCAGTCCCATGCTAGCTGCAGAAAAGTTGTGATAGCTGAAGGTAAAAAAGGGAATGAAAATCACTTACTGCCTTAAGCTACTAAATCTCTAAGTTGTCTTGCTGATTCCTTTTCCAGATTCCCATCCTGATAGCGACAATTTGTTTCCATCCAAGCTTTGAAACACATGTAACAAAGCTCGCTTGCACTTAAAATTTCTATATTAAAATTCCATATAACCACATTAAGGATCTATGGTGCACAACCTACACAGGTCAGAGAAGATGGCTTTCAAAACATTGTTTTATAATGGCTGCAGCCCTCACCAAGCTCAAGCCTGCGATAAACATTACACACATTCAGAGTACTGCACAGGGGCAGTGCAATCTTACCTACAATTAGAGAAGTGGTTTTGCTTTTTAAAATGTTTCTTTATTTGTTTCTCAAAAAAGTACTAAGTATTTGCTTGTATCCTCCACAGGGCAGAGGGAGCCCACTGCAGAACTGACTGTGATTCAGAGAACCTCGAACGGAGCCTATGTAATAACTGAGACAGCCAGAGAAGATTGCATAGCAGCTTCCTTATCCCAAGCAGGAAGGATCCTCTCAATTTGACTGACTTTGGTATAAAGTAAAAAGCACAGACTCCTCAATACTTTGCTCAAAAAATGCTCATGAAAGCCAGAGGAAGCTTCAAGGGCAGGGAGAATGGCAGTAATATATTAATATTTTATTTATACAGACTTTTTTTTTCTTATATTTTCAAGTAATGATAATGCTATTCTTCAACTAATCAAAATAAAGGCCTCAAAATCTGGAAATGAATTCTCCCTTCCAACAGTACTAAAGTAGTAAGACACAAAGTAGCTGTACCTTCATGTAGATAAACCCACTGATGAGACTGTAATGGTTCTAATAAACAAAAAAAGATTTGACTCCAAGCAGTAGGACATATTAAAACAAGGCAATCAAACCTTTGGATTTAATTTTTCACAACTCCACCGCTGAACTGAACAAAACAAGTGAGAGATATTAGTGTCATGCCTCGAAAGGACTGTTCTGCGATGCAGCTGTCACCAAAAAATAAGATCTGACACAGTTTTTCCATTTTTGGCCCAATATACAACCCATAACACAGTTACACCAGTGTTCCAACATGTCACTACTCTTTCCAGTTTATCTAGTAGTAAGGACTATATTGTGACAATCCTGTCAGCCTCTACCAACAGCCTCATCTTGCCTGTTTCCTAAGTGGGCAGTTCTTGCAATCAATTGCAAGAGACAAAACTCAGCAGCAAAAGAACTCCTTCCCTCTTTCCATTGTCTTTCTTGCAAACGTGGGAGGAACTTTCCTTATTCTGATATCCCCCCCAAGCACACAACAAAAGCTTAATTAAGAACATCTCTGACTCACAAGCAGCGCTATTAAAGCGACTCTCACATCTATGTCTTTCAACATTACATACATTACTACAAATTTCCACTCAGAAAACAGTAACAAATATCTTATGTAAATCTTGAAGTACTCAAGACGATTTATTATCAGCATACTACTTTCAGAACCCAGCTCAACAAAGCATTTCTGGATGTGGCTATAAGAAAGAGCATATTCACTCTGCCGTGGATGGCAATGGAAATTTTCCAACACTTAAAGCACTAATTACCCCTGCACGATGTTAATCCTATGCATCTAATGCACGGTAAAAATGGACACACGTGCTAAACAGTGTGTTCTTTCTCCTTGCCAGGGTTAGGGACACAGCATCATGAGAGAATTGCACATGATGAGTTTACATGATGTCAGTAAAACCTGAATGTGTTACATGGGTTTTTACTGGGGAGGTGATTGACACGTGACAGGAACAAGGAGATGACCACCCTCATAACCTATTATTGGCAGAAGAAGCATTTCTCAGTGACAACATTAAATAAGAGAAGCTTTAATGTCTTTCTCATTTGCTTTGGGTTTCAATATACAGAATATTTTATTGTTCAAATACTATCTAACAATAAAAAAATAGAGCAATGAGGGGAGATCAGAGTGTTAACTCATTCTAACTCATTCTAGAAGGAACTGGGGTCCTATCAGGCATTTCCTACCAGGTCCATCATGATTCATAACATCAGATTGTTACCTATAAATGAAATGCTAATTTTTTGCAGGTCTTTGTGCAAAAGAACAGTAAAGGGATCTCTCTTGAGGTTCTTAGGATTCCCAGCAAAATTTTGCAGCATTTGAGGTTTTGTACGGTGTACTTGCTGAAATACACAATCACATGAGAACCCCGGCTCTTGTTAAATTAAGCAACACATACCTAGCCCTCAGATTACGGACAAACACTTGAAAAACGTGACGCAAATGCACACCCCACCCCAACTATACTACGGAAAATTGTGCTTGTCTCTCTACACTGAGTACATGAATTCCAGTCAGTAGGGGGTTCTCGTGGCAAGGTTCTGGTGGTGGTGGTAAGCTACAGGGGCAGCTTCTGTGAGAACCTGCTAGAAGCTTCCCCTACCTCCACAAATACCAGCTGGGTGCATGATGGACCCATGCTAGCTGAGGCTGAGCCCATCAGTGACAGGGGTAGCTCCTCTGGCTTTAAGTATTTAAGAAGGAGAGAAAAAACCCCACTGTGCAACAGCAGACAGAGAAAGAAGTAAGAATATGTGGGAGAAACAATGCTGCATACAGCAAATTCAGTGAAGAAGGAAGGAGAGAAGGTGCTTTAAGTGCCACAGCAAAGACTTCTCTGCAGCCCGTGGTGAAGACCATGGTGAGACAGCCTATTTCCTTGTAGCCCATGGAGGTCCACAATGGAGCACAGATCCACCTGCAGCCCACGGCCAACCCCACACTGGAGCAGGTGGATGCCTGAAGGAGGCTGTGAGCCATAAGAAGCCTGTGTGGGAGCAGGACCCCAGCAGGATATGGAGACCCATGGCAAGAGAAGTCCACGCTGAAGCAGGTTTGCCGGCAGGACTTGTGACCCTGTGGAAGGGACACACGCTGGAGCAGTTTGTGAAGAACTTCAGCCAGTGTGAAGGATTCATGTTGGGCAAGTTCATGACAGTCTGTCTCCCATGAGAGGGGCCCCATGCTGGAGCAGTGGAAGAATGTGAGGAGCCCTCTCCCTGAGGAGGAAAGAGCCCAAGAGAAAACGTGTGATGAACTGATACAACCCCCATTCCCTGTCCTGCTGTGTTGCTGGAGGAGAGGATGTAGAAGATTTGGATCTTAAGTTGAGCTTGGGAAGAAAGGAGGAGTGGGGGGAAGGTGTAGATCTGGTTTTATTTCTCATTATGCTTCTCTGATTTGATTGGCAATAAATTAAATTAATTTCCCCAAGCTGAGTCTGTTTTGCCCTGAAAACACTCTCCCCACAGAGTCATGTCCTCCTGTCCTTATCTCAAGCCATGAGCTTTTCACAGTACTCTTCTCCCCTGTCCTGTTACAGAAGGGAGTGGCAGAGAGACTTTGTGGGCCCCTTGGTGGGGTCAACCCACTACAACTGGACTAACTTTGTGTCTTACTCTGTAAGACACACACATGCGTAAAAGACAAGACTCTGTGTGAATCAAGTTCTAAAAGTGTACTTATTTCTAACTTTTGCTGTATTTTTTATGTTCCAAATGTCCTAGCTGCAAAGTTCATTTAGTCCTTATTCTCCAGCCTTTGGTAAAACAGATTTATTGGTGTCTTTCTCGTTTTCAGTGATTTGGTGAGCTTGTGGCTCAGAATTTCACATGAAATGAAAAGTGCTTCTGGCTTATTCAAATATGCTTCACTGGCCATCTAATTTCTAACTGAGTCAGAATTTCAGAAAGATGTTGAAGCATCATCTGCTTGAAGGAACCTAATGGGACTTGAGCTGTTTTACCTGACCTATGGCAGATTAAGTCTCCAATAAAAAGTATACTCACAGAGGGAAAGAATTGGCAAAGAGGCTTCGAAGAGGCAACAGATGTGTTGATTGAGATGTATTTTGTTTTTCATAGTTCTCTAAAATTGATGTAAAATTCAGGAATGCTTAAAAACTTACTGATGGAAGCAGCTGGCAAGTGGGAAGAGTGGGATGTTGGATGATGAGGTGACTTAGCATGGGAATTGAGAAGGGAAAAAAAAAAAAAGACCAAAATGGAATCTGACAGAGTCTTAGACCTCTCACTTTGGAGAAGGAAACTCAGAGAAAAATGGGATGTGAAAGAAAAGGGAGGGAGGAATAAAAGGGAACACAGGGCTGATGAAAAGAGCACATCAGAGAATACTCCTTTTCCTCCCTGTAGGACAAACTGTGAGCAATGCAGCTCACATTTGTCAATGGCCCAAACTCCAAGGGCAATCTGAGTTTAGAATTATTGTTAATCAATTAATTTCCTTCCTACCCATTTGCTGTACAGAATAGTGAACTGTCCTTATTACAGAAAGCTCATACATAAGAACTAGCAGATACACATGTACAGAGTTAGCTACAGAAAAACACTCAAGATCCATGCCTTTTCCACAGGGATCTAGATACCTGTCTTACAGTGCTCTAAGAGATTGGATATTCTCATGAGGAAAGAAAATATGTTAGACTTGTTAAGGTTTTCCCAAAGATACTGTTAATCAAATTCACTGAAACAAAAAACCCCACCACAGGTACTGTGTCTTTAGATTCATCATAGGTAAAGCTAATTTAAACTATGTTTATGCAGAAGAACAGGTACAGAAAGTCAGCTTTTCTAGTTCTTCTCCTTCCACAAGTCACCTTTTCCTAAAATGGAAAGCAGTTCAGTACTAACAAATGCCCTCAGCACTCACTGAAGGTTGACTTTCAAAATATATGTGAAGACTTCATATAAGAATTAAAGTGTGCAGGAGAAAATCTGCTTCTAACATTTCTTAAAACTGTAAATCTTTCAAGAAAAATATTTGTTAAACTCTGGGCAGTGTATCTGTATCTTGTGTCTGAGAGAGAAAATAGAACTAAAAAAAAAAAGCTCTGAATTCTTTTCTTTTCTTCTTCAGAACAAAGATCAAATAAAATGCTTCTTCGAGATCCAAACAACTTTCTCCCTACTCCAGAAACTAAATCAGGCAATGAAAACAGAGACAAAACAACTCTTGGAGTGATTGTAGATTTAATTTTTCTCTTATTAGTCCAGTGCTGTAGCTGTTTTCCATGTCTGACGACACTGACCCTGTCTTCACACCAGTGGCACTACCTTTGGACATTCTAAGGCATCAGGTAAGTTCTCCTGACACTGACAGCACAAAACTCATCTAGAAACCTGTGAACAGCACAAGGAGGATTGGGTCCAACCAAAATCTACGGAGAGCCAAGAGAATGACAAAGGAGACTGCCTGCAGCACAAAGGACAACCATTTGTACAACTTAATGCTCTAAATGCATAGCCACATGAGGATAAGATCTATCTTTGGTTACAGCTCTACACTTACGCCAGAGAACAGAGACACATACATAAAATCCAGGAGAATTTGGCTCAGTTTACTTACAGTAGAGATAAAAAAAGAAACCTTAATTGTCTGTGTCCAAAGTGGAAAGATACAAAATGTTCTAGCAATTGTAAAAAAACTAACCTCTAAAACTTCATTCCATTTATTGTTTTGTTTATTAACAAGTCAAGAGACAGCAGACACTTTAAAAAAACTTTTCCTTCAAAAATTCAGGTCATAGCCCATTATCTCAAAACCTTTCTGTCCTCCTTGCTTTGCCAGCACCTCTGCTCATATTCAAACACTACATAATTCATTTAAACGTAGCCTTATCAGGTTGCTGAATAAGAATGTGAAAGTCAGCTGGCTGTAAGTTGAAGAAATATATTCAGTGCCTTCTTATTGCTGCTGTCACTGATTTAGCTGTTCCCATGGTAAACTGAAATACCACCACAGGAAGCTGTATCATCTATCAATTCACAAGTTGCAAAGTGTGGTGGATGGAGATTTCATTTAACAGATCCCAGAACTGTCTGGTTGAAGGATGTGGCAGTTGAAAGCTGGAGGCTGAATTTCTTTCTTTTTTTTTTTTTTTTTAAAAAACAACCCTGTATAATCTCAAGAATAAGACATATGGCAGCACTTCCAAGTTGGTTTCAAAGAGATTTTGATTTCCCACTCACTTTCTCTCAGTGTGAATTACCTAAGAAGGTGTCAGAAGTTCCTCGAGAAAATCCTTTTAACACTGGTTGTCTTGAGAAAAAGAACCTCTAGAGAGAAGCTCCTTTAAAAAAATAAAACAAGCTAAAAAACAAAACCTCAAACGATTTTGCCTGCTCTGTAGCTGGAGCCTCTAACTTGACTCTCCATGACACATCACAGCAGTCATGAATTAGTTTATTACAATAATTTTAATTCAGAAAAAAAAATGCACTTCCTTCTTGAGAAGGAGACAAAAACACCCAAAGAAAGAGATTATCCCACACACTAAAAAGAGATTTTACCATCAGAAATTGCACAAATAACAGCTAATGTACCCTGCGAAACCTCTTCCTTTAGTAACTGTCTATTGAAAATCAAAAATATATTCTTACATGTTGAAAAGTTTTCTCTAAATTTTTTTTTATAAAACATTACCCTTGCCATTAGCATACAGTAGCCAAATAAAAATATTGAATGCATTTTAAGAAATACAAATAAAGGTAGAGAAAGACAATTTTAAAAGCTAATTTAAACTAAATAAAACCACATTCGTAATCTGACCTTTTCTTTATTCCACTTCTGGAAAACCATAACCAAAAGACTTTAACAAAGAGAAAAAACATATAAAGATGTTTTTTAGCAAGTAGAAAAGAAATGCAAGGAAATGGAAACACAGCATTTCATGATTTGAGCACTCCAAAAATCTCTTAAAAGAAAATTCTTCACTATGAATCCTCAAGATTTTTTAAAGCTCCCAGTAATATCCCTTCCAACACATGAAACCAAACCTTACTTTTCGATGTATTTGGAACACCCCCTGAATCTGAAAATTTGATATCACGCAGTGAATCTAAACCAGTCAATTGCCAATTACCAATTCTGTGATCCTGTATTTTTGGAACCACTACAACAAACTTATGCTAGAAAGTACAGATTTTATAGGACACAGTAAAACTTTCCGAACTCAGCTGCATTTAAAGTGTCTTAAATCCTATATCCAAACCCATAGGTATTCAGAATAGCTGCCTCCACTTGGGAGCTTGACCCATGATGTCCATATTGTGGAATCAGTTTACTTACTCTCCTACATGCAAGAACATCATCTTGGTATACACAATGCCCCTTGTTCCATGGTAGGGAAAAAGTCATAGAAATAGGCCAAGAAAATTAAATGTCACTAAGTGATTTTCAGTCAGCCCACACAGAACATTAGGGGGAAGAAAGCATTCCTCTGAACAAGCATTAGCACTATTATTAGCAGCATCTAGACTTATTGAAAATAATTATTCCCGTATCTATTCCAGCAAGCAATACAAATTACACTTGTCCCTGAGATGGAAAGACAGACACAAAATCATGAATATGATCCTCCCTCTGCATTGTATTTATCTTTACCAGAAGGAAGAAAAACAGGATAGAAAGTATTCCTGGAAACCAAGGGCAAAAATAAATCTTAGTTTAAGAGAAGCCAATCGAAACATTATGGTTATCGTGCCAGAGCTGTGGTTTCGATGAAAATGAATTGTAAATTATTTAGAAAGAAGTAGAAAGCTGCATCACAAATCAAAAGTAGTAAGATCCCAGTCTGAGTACGGAAAGATCAGCAAATCATTGCTGCCCGCCATCAGCAACGCAGGAGTTGTGCGGCTCCACCATTGCACCAGAAGCACGTTTTGAATCACCATTAAAATCAACTGACCTGGGCATTTACCAGTTTTTAAACTAATGGGACAATCACTGGATGCAAGGAGCACTTGCCATCTGACCAGTGAAGACCCCTGGTTTTGTTTGTATTACATTTTCCCCTTCTTTTCATTCTCACAAATGTGTAACTTCCTGCTGCCATTTCAGAACATCATCTGTCCGGCCACACGTGCAACAAGAGGGTGAGCTCCTATTAATGGCTACCGAAATACTCCTGGTAAGTTTTCCTTTTTAACATGGTGTTACACCGCTGGTCCTAACACAGGAACTCTTTCAGCCCACCACTTGTTTCTTTAAGGGGCACTGCCTCTAAAACAGCTGTTTCCCCCTCAGACACAAACTGCAAACATGCTGAAATAGAATGGTCTTGGTGAGGGACCAACTCTGATAAACTGCCAGGAGTTTTGAGTTACATTGCTGTAAACTCACACAAAGTAATCTGTCTCTGCACATATAAAATAAAGAAACGGTTCTCAGAAGAACAGTTCTTTGCAACAGGTTTTTAAGGTGCTTTATAGCTTATGTATAACAAAATTAAAGCAAAAATCTCTCAGCAAGCATGAGACTTCTTTAAGAAATTAAAATAGAAATTTTCCTCCTATTTAAAGTGAAATAACAGGTTATACTAGACTACGGTAATAATGACTCATTTGTTAATTAAAAAAATCAATTTATCTTTTTATTTACATGCAATGGTGCTATTCTTTCATGTAAGTCTCACTCCTGAGAAATAGCATTTCTCCTACAATCGATTTTTTCTTCTAACACTGTCAAACACCAATTCTCCCTTTTCCTCCATCATCTGGGTCTTGGAAGAACAAAAATTAGAAAACTATTTCTAAAACCCTTTCTAAACCCCCACTGATAAAAGCTATGATTTTACTTCCACTGAGTTGGCCATGATGGCCCCCTTCTCTTCCCCCCTCCCCTTATCTAGGGCTAAGGAAACAGTGTATTTCAAAACCGACAAGATTTTCAGATACGATTTACAATGTAATAGGTAGGCAGGCAGGCAGATAAATCAGACAACTTTTTAAATTTAGTGATTATGGTTTACTGTGAAAGGAGATATTTTTCATGAGGGGGGTTCAGGATTTTCTGGTTTATTTTTGGTTATCGAATCTTCCTAGCAGATCATGATTCATTCACTAGTCTTCAAGGAAGACCAGTGCACATGAGTATTTTTAAGCACAGTGCTGGCACAGTTTAACACTCGTTTGCAGCAGTAAGAGCAGACCTCTGATGAAGGCTCAGCACTTCTGCCCATGTATTACAGGCAGGGCCCTGGGGAGCCCTGCGGCTCGAGCTGGACTCCAGACCTGCAGAAACCCAGCTGCAAAGCAGCACACCCTGTGGGGATCTCCCCAGACCAGACCAAGATAATGCTCCTAAACAGAGTCTTCAGCAAAGGGATGTGGATGTTTCATGCAGTGAAGCACAATTTTAGAAAAACAGGCTAAATATTTTTATTTAACACACATATCGTGTGGCATGTTTTTATGGGCACACACAGATACATACACAGTCAAATCTGCTGTCAGAAGAGATGTACACAGTTCTGCTGTGCCCTCCTCTCCCTGTGAAATTCATAATCACACCTCATCTGGGGAATTTGGAAGATTGCAGAAGAAGGCATGTTTATCAGCACAGAGACTGTCTCTTAAAAACTTTACTAATGCAAAGTCTATTCTGTAAGTGCAATACAGCTTTCATCATCACCTTTAACCTCTTCTGTTAAACACAGGTGTAACTATTGGGCCTCTTGAACAAAACCATAACCAGTTTCCTAAGAGGTAGCATCGTGTAGAAGTGTTTTGTTTTCCCTCTTGTAGAAAATATTCCTCTTAGTGCTTGAGGTTTTTCAAGACTATTCAGTTTAGTGACAGTCCATGAACCAGTGCTCTGCTTCCAATTGTTGCTGAATTACTAAGAATTGGAAGTAACATTTAGAAATTTTAAGAAAAGAACTTCTGAGAAAGGCAATTCCTAGGAAACAAGCCTCTAAATACTAAAGAAATATGTTAATGTTTAAGATCATAAAAGATAAATTAAAGTCAATTATTAAAGGAGCTATAAAAATCCTGAGCATTCTGAAAATAAGAAGATTCATAATCAAGACAAACAAACCTTTGAACTCTGCAATTCAAACATCCCATTATTCCAGGCTCCAAGCTGAACAAATCTTTCAGTCATAAGTGTAAAACTCATAAATATTCCATAAATTATAAGATCCCTGAAGACTTTAAGTTATGATCCAACATATAATTAGAAATTTCAGGACCTCACTTTGCCTTGCGACAGCAATCTGGAACGATGATGTATTTTATCATACACATAAGTTGCACAATGTGTTATTTTTTAACTCATGCTACTTGTTCTAAGTAGCTCCAAAATGTTGCCTTCAGACACTCACATAAATTCATGCACTTATAAGTGTCAATGATTATATTTTTTAAAATTATTTCATGGATACAACAGGAGTTCAATTATTTGGGGTTTTCCCACCCAGTCATAAGTGACCCGCCAAACTGCCTTCAAAGAATGCTGTAATTTACACAGAGAGACCGCCTGAAAAACAGTCAGAGAAGAACGATATGTAGAAATATTACACAAATTTTAAATTAATAGAAGCTTGGTTTATATTTAGGATGTTGTGACACAGACACATGACACTACAAGCTGTTATTAGTTGCAGTGTTGTCCTTTCACCTCGTTTAATGGGTTCCCTTTGCAGAGTGAACTGAACGTGGAGGTCGCTTGTCAAACAGGGACTCCAGAATGAAAAAATACGTTGCTGTGCCTAAAAAGCTCACACCCACAAAGCATTAATGAGCATATTATTTGTTTCAGGTGAATGCACTACCTTTTCCTTTCAGCAGAACTCACTTAAAGATTCTCTGAAGACTTGCTCCTGAACGGTTCTATGACCTAGTTTAAAGAAAATGTAGAAGGATTATATTTTTGGCTCTTTAAATCAAGGGTTTTTTTGCATTTCCAAACTTTTGCTGAATCGTTTTGGCTGTGGTGCCTGTCCTTATCTGCCCAAGCAATACTCAGCACTATGGAATTTGCTTCCAGTGTATGCTGAAAGTGCTAGCACTTTGCAAAAACCATTATTTCTTTAGCAAAGCATCTTTCATTGTATTTTACAAAACCGTTTTGAAGCCTTTCGATACGTACACACGATGTCCATCTGTGAAGTAGAAATCTACTCAAATGCATCCAAGAAAATCTTCAGAGGGGTGCATGGGTCTATCAAAACATGACCTAAAAACATCCTACAACAGAACTCTGTTGATTAATACACGAATATAAGACCCAGCGCTTCAAGCACAAATGAATGAGCACTGAGAATCAACTGCTAAGACTGTTTGTCTAAGAAGGTTGACTTACTGAAGGTTTCAAAATCTGCAAAATAAATTAAAAGAATCAGGTTTTATTATTGAACATATTCTAAATACATTAGCAGTAGAAGGGAGATGACTGAGCCTCAGAGGTAGTGCTCAGTGGAGTTAATAAAAAAAGAGCTAAGTGATTTAATTACACCTTTCAAATCTGCCTGCTCACATAGACCCCATACTTCAACATTCAAACTTAGTTGCATCCCTTCTACTAAAAATATCTTTTATTACAGGGGAGTAAAAGTAAAAAGCTTATTCAGAACAAAAATTATAATTTCAGACAATGCATGGTGCGAAATGACATGTACCTTCCCATGTTAATGAGTATTTCAGTAGCAGCACGGCTTACGTAATAATCATGGGGTTTATGGCAGCTGGTTATTTTGACAAGAAATCTGAAGGAGCTGTGTGAAAATAGCATGGAAAGAAGGAAAGAAAAGCAATAGGTCTGACAAGTAGATACCCTTGTAAAAAGCATGCCAAGTCTGCTCTTGGCAACTTAGTTTTCATATTGAGGGTCCAATTTTGAATCCTATGCATAGATAAAAAAGGAATTTGCAGCAAAAATCTTAAGGAACCCATCTGCAAACATGTTTATACAAACCTCTCTCCACTGAAATGGAAATTGTTAAATAGGGAGTGGGCATACTCCCATATTTTTAAGCAAAGACTAACTTTTTAATACATTGTAGTAGGGAAAACAGAAACAGTGTTTAATAGGTATAGTTCAACTGTGGATTTGGACATTTTAATTTCACTTCTGACAACAAAATTTAGGACTAATAGTGTTCTCAAACAGCAAAGAAACTGTGATGTACTTCTTTTCAACAGGAGAAAAGGCTAAGGCAAAAATATGTAATTTACAGTAAATCCCAGCAGATGAAAAGACAATTTAACTGAATGAAATGTTGGGGTTTTTTTGCAAATACGTAATTCGAAGTTTAACATTTACCAACAGCACAGCTGAAATTAAAGTCTGACCATCAAAACCAGAACAATCATGCCAGTTCATAGCTTGTTTTTATAGAAGCCCCATGAGTGCACCTTTCCTAAAATGGTCGTTGATCCCGGGCAGCACAACCGCATGGTGGCAGAAGAACCAACATCTTGCTCAGGAGCCGCGCTGCTCCGGGGAGCCCCTGCAACCCGACGGGCTGGCACAATAAATTATTTGCCCCTAATAACGACGATGAAAAACGGATTGGTTCCGGGTAACTCAGCCCTCAGGGCTGATAAAGGTACGTGTCCTCCCAGAGCGTTCTAGCTGCCGCAAATTGAATTGCTGCTTTGTAGATTGAAAGCTTGTACAACTGGAACCTTCAATTTAAAATAAGATCAGATTATTTTATATCTAATTGTTAATAAAGTTTCAGGAAAAAAACCTCCAAACAACAGTTTTAATGCCAGATTCAGCTTAAAAATTTGGAAGAGCTCCGATTTGAAAACACATTAAAAATAACAGCTTTATTGAAAAATTTATATACCCATCCATAATTTTAAGATATTATTTTTATCACTATTAAACCAGATCACTAGTTATTTTACTAGATCAGTAAACAGGGCTTCAACTACCAGTCTATTTTACTTTTCTCTCCTCTGTTTCATTCTATAGTAAGACCCTGGCAGAATGGAATGTATTTCACCGTGCACAAGTCAGGGAAGGCTTGTGCTCCTCTCAGTGTCACCGGCCTGGGCAGAGCAGGGGCTGGAGAGACACGGCCATTCCCTGCCCTGCTCCAGCCCGTGGGAGTGTCCCTGCGTGGCTGCCCAAGCACAGCTCAGCATCACGCCCCTGACACGTGCACCTGCACAGAGAGGGAACTATTCCCTCTCCTTGACTTGTGCACAATCCTGCCACAACAACACGAAAACAATTAACCTGCTAACCCAAAAGGATGATTCCTGAATGAGCCTGAAAGCTTTAGCAGCTTACTGCACTCAAGTGAAACCAGGCAGAAATTCTACTGAAGCAAAGCTCCAGAGAATACCTCCTGCAAAATACCTAAAATACACACACATACGTCTCATCAATTAAAAAAAATTGTGTGTTTTGCAACTAAACCCAAGAATCCAACTAAACGGATCTCACCGTCTTTTTATACAGCTTGTTAAATGTAGCTCCTACTACTTATAACTTTAAATAATTGCACATAATGCTTCTACCTCCCAACAGAGATGTTTCTGCTCCTCAGTGTTTCCTGACAAAAATCAAAATGCCCTCAGCTAGACTGCAGCAACATAAAAGAATGACTGATGACAGGGGTAGATCCCAGAATGCATTATGTTGATGATGATTTGTCATATTCATAGATACTGGTCTGTAGCAAAATGATAATCACTGGAACATTCCGGGTGTGTGTATAAGTGGATGAAAGACAGCACAAGGCTCCCCTCTCACAGGGAATGAAAAGTGTGTTTACACTGGCATTTAATCTCAAATTTAAGTGTGCCTTTGGGAAGCAAGTCTCCTGATCATCCCCACCTACCACCATGCTTTGCTCCACATCACCGAATGCTCTCCGAGAGCACAAACCAGACCCTTTTCCGGCAAAACAAAGGCAGACAAGAGCTTGTCTAAAGTAAAATGCTCAAAACACACATAGCGTGGACACCGGATCCTCCAGCATTGAAGCTTTGCCTTAAAAGTCCAACCTCGTGGTGCTGGATGCTGTGCTAATGCAGATCCGCCAGATTCTGGGGCACATTTGGGGATTTGAAAATACAAAACAATGGTATTGTTGCTATCACAAATTATTTTAACGCTTTCTTTTACATGTATATTTCATTGTGTCTATCATGGCACTTCTCATTATTTGTAATATATTAAAATACAAGTCTACTGAAATCAGAGAGAAAAACTTGTGTAAAACATTACTAAATACCTTTTAAATTAATACCATTTAGTTATTGGAATACCCATGCCAGGTTACTGATTTCAGCAAGTTTAGTGAAAAAAGTAAGCATTAACCCACATGAAAAATTAATAAAAAAAATTTGGGCAATCTAAGTTTCTTTTCTTTCTGCAAATCAGAACTACTACACAACACTCAGGAGCAAAAAGCTACAATGGGCATCTATTATAAATACTTCTGGAGAGAATATATGCATCATCAGTGTCTGAGTGACAAAATGTTCATATTGGCAAATGGCCCTTAAGCTAGGTTCTGAGACACGCAGTTAAACAGAATGCTAATGTTCTTCTTCCTGTGATTTTCTTTCACGAGAAGTAAAATTTGAAAAAAGAAATATGCAACATCTAAAACATGAATTCAACATCTAAAACATGAATTCAACATAACTGAAGCAAAAGGAATACATTTATATCAAATAGCTCCTCTGTTCTGCTCAGCAGACATAGCCATAGCATAATGTATTCACTACCAACTTCCCACTGTACATGATTATTTTCTGTTTGACTGGTGTCATTTTTAAGAGCAACAAAAGTTTGAATTTGTAGAAGTTGGAGGCTGTTTTAATTGATTTTTTTAAATTTAAAAATCAAATTTTAATTGATATTTTGTATTTTCAACAAAAATTTGGATTGTAACTACCCTCATGGAAAATGTCCTTACTAGATTACACAAAGAAATGTAATACTTGAGCTTCTCTTTAGCTTTATTAACCTCACGCATTGCTATTTGCTTATACATCTACATTCCATCCAGGACTGAGGTGACATTGCACCCCAACCACACACGTGCATTAATAATTCAGCCTGGAAAAGACCTTGAAAGGTCATCTGCCTGGGAGCCCATTCAAAGCAGGACTAACCTCAGAGTCAGTCAGAGCTCAGAGCACTCATCGGCGTAGGCTCTCTCTGTTTCCCGTTTGCAGCCTCATGACATACATCTGAATAATTCACAAGGTCTCAGATTTCTCCAGCCACCGTACTAGAATAACAACTGCACATAATTTGTAACTCGTGAAATATTTTAATAATGTTTATGCATCCCTTTGAAACCTTGCAACTAATATAAAAGCAAAAAGGGATGGGAATAGAGGAAAACATTCAACTTTAATTTGAGAATGGTAATTGAAGAAGCATTTAGATAGTGAGATGTATTCTCTAACTGAAAACGTTAGGGAAAAAGAAAAGTTATCTTAGATCCAAATTCCATGAAATCACATGACTAGAAAGCTGACTGCTGAACAGCAGCAATCCAAGCCATGTTAGTAACTGGTCACAGAGAGCTGTTTCCTATTCAAATTAATAGAAAAAAAAACCCAACTGAGATTCTTGTTGCAAAGTCATTTTAGACTATTATAAATCCATGCTGCCAGTGGAAGAAATAATCCTCTCCCTTGTCAACTCTGCTGGAACATCACCTCCGTCTCTTGGCGCTGCCGCCTGACAGGTTCAGTCAGGGCATCAACACGGTGAGAATCAGTGCAAGAAGGTCTAAGCAGAGCACAGACTTATGCCAGCTTACAGTACACATTTAAACAGTCTCATTTTCATT
Source organism: Mohoua ochrocephala (assembly GCA_013398855.1). Classification (NCBI taxonomy): domain Eukaryota; kingdom Metazoa; phylum Chordata; class Aves; order Passeriformes; family Acanthizidae; genus Mohoua; species Mohoua ochrocephala. The sequence continues at coordinate 18,813 of VZTA01023382.1, read as the reverse complement.
TTCCAGAACAATTCAGCATTAGGCTGTATGCTATTTTTCAGAATTTGTGACTTCCAACAGGAAGCATAAGGCTGTACATTCTCAAGATTCTCCTGCCAGAAGACATTGCCAATATGCCCTTAGAAAAAGGACATACTAAGATGAACATTAATAAAATTAATATCATATTAATATTAATTACAGCATTAATTAGAGATGCAATTACAGGTACATCACTTTTACATAATTAAATGCTCTTACATTTGCATAGCCTCTTTCATATTGGACCATCACCAGCTAATTTAATGTCCGTAATGCTGATGCCCCACTGTTCCCTTTTCCTCCAACAGAGCCCTGGAAAATCAAGATCCCCATTGAGAATAACAGGTTGTGATATTTGAGGCAATGGCTGGGGTGGCCCTCGCTGAAAAGCAGCATTTCCCAGCTCCGCTTTCCTACCCTGCAGAGAGAGGAGGAATACTGCTTTTTTCAGATCAGTTCTGTTTTCCAGCTTTCATTCACCCTTCCAAAAGCAGAAAACCTTGGCTTGTCACCCTCGCGATGGAAAAAGTATTTTTGCACATGCTCCTGAGAAGATCTGAGCTAAACTTAGAGTTAAATGTTATGAAGTTCTATCTGCCAGCATTCAGCTCCGAAGTCAAGAAAACCTGATGTTGCCCTCCAGGTATCCAGCAACAGCAGAAGCACTGCAACCTAAATCCTGAACAAAACCAGGACCCTGGTATACATTATTTATCTTTGGTGAGATCTGGTTGGACTAGTATCAGAATACAGTTTTTAAACTTGTACAAATAAAAGGAAAACAGTCTCAAACTAGAAACTTCATATAAGAGCCTGCACTATCAAACAGCCCCTTCCTGGCCTCAGTGCCCAAGCTGTTAAACTGCTGTTTAATAGCAATATGGGAGAACTGCTTCAACTGCTTTTGATGCCTCTAAAAATGTTCTTTCAGCAGTCCTGAAAGCCAAAACTGTATCCTTCCTGAGGTAAGGAAATTTCTGAGACACACTGATGAAATTGAGAGAGAATCTATCCCGTAAACTTGAATAAATTACTTTTACCAGACAAAGAAATTATGGTAATGGAAAATAACTTTGATCCAATTTCTTTCATTATGGCATTTTGACTCTTAGGGACAGATCCATATCTTTGCACCAATTTGGAAAAAAAAAAAAGATGCAAAGCAGCAGTTCCCAGAAAAGCTTTATTATTTCAGTGGATTCAAACGACTCCAAACAAAAGAGAAGCTGGATTTGCTCTGCATTGTGAATGAAAGACGTTTGCTTAAAGTGACAGAGAGGAGGAAAAATGCTGCAGTTTGATGAATGATTTCTACCTATAGACTGCACTGGTAATTGCCATTCAGGAGCTTAAGCCTCCTTATCAGAGTGTTAGAAACAACTTCTCCACCCTGCACTAGGGAACTAGCACAGCTTGCTCATTTGGGCCAACTCCTTCTGTTTTCCATCTTCCAACCCTTTAAAATTTCCCACCCCCCTGCTGCATCACATTCCACACGTCTATCCCAAGACACCAGCCAAAAACAGAGGACAGAGTGCCAACACTTTGAAAGCTTAAAAGCTAGCAGAGCACAGCAGTTTTATCTACAAATGGGGCTTCTGCCTCTCAGAACATTCATGCCTGGATTCCTCCCTCTGCTTTTGAGCCACGGAGCAGTCACGGCTCTTTTTGTTCCTTCATTCACTCCAATCTGATGCGTTTTTTCACACCACTTCTGGTGCACAGAAAAGCATCCCAAACGTGGCCTGGATTCTGAGGACCTAAATGCTATTTAAATCCCTAGGATACTTGGCTTCTAGAGCCAAGGCACCTCTGAAGGTAGAAAGCCAGACCAAGGAAACACTTGGCAAAGGAATGTGAATGAAATGAGATGGCTTGACTTGAACGTTCTCCCCTTGTTCAAAAAAATGTTGTACTTCCTATTTATTCCAGAAAACATTTACAAGGCAGAACCGAACTGCTCTGTTTACTGCAGCCCTCCAGTGCTGTTAGACTGCAAATTGTTTGGGGAAACCAGTAATGGAAAAGTTTATTACAATATCCTGCAGACATTCACAAAACATTTCAGCTAACATTATCATTGTTTACTTGCCACATTTGCTGTTGCAGACTGCTACTGGAGGACAGCAATTTTCTTTCTTTTAAAACTAAGAGACATTTCATTTGGCAATTTCCACCCTTTCTGCCATATGACATACTCCATGCCGAGGCATAAATACTAAGTATGACAGGAGATTCTGGAGGGAGAGGCATGGCTGGAACCAGGCTACCCCACCTGCCCCACTCCAAAGTATAGAAGGAGAATAGTTGGGAACCAAAATTACCACCTTGATCATAAGGCTTCTTTCTTAATGCCCATCCTCACCCTCCAAGGGACACATTCTGATGATTCTTTAAAGCGTTTTTTTCCAAATACAAGGGATCACCTGGATAGGAAGAGTAAGCTGTGACTGCTGTCACTCTCTGTCACAAATAGTTGGCTCGTTTTTTTGATACATTATATATCAACTAGTTCGTGAAGAAGCTGAGGCCCCCTGTACTGTCAGAACAAGAACTGAGGCCTTTGCTTTCTCAACACTCCCAAATTCGGTTTTTGGATCAAAGCACACAGGACAGGTGCTGTCACAACATCCTTTTGTAAAAGGGTAGCGAGAACTTACTTGCTATGCAATAAGCGTAGCGAAACCCCCCTACACACTTACCAAAAGGAATATATTATTTTTTGAATTATATCCTTAAAGAAGCACCACTTGTGTTTCTAAAGGTTCTCCTTTCCCTTGGTCTACATTCACCTGTTTGAATTCGGCATTTCTACTCCCACTCTTGACCTCAGATTGTCCTTTTGTGCTTGATATTTTTGTGACTGCAATTACACTGAAGTTTACAACTGTTGTAATGCAGTTTCAGTTTAAATCACCTTGATGATGTGCCTTTCCTTATATTAGAATTACTGCTAACACCTGCAGAATTCTCAGAATAAGTTAGTGAAAATAGTGCCACAAGTTAGCAAGAACAGTGCCTTCAATAGCAGTATACTTTGTTTTTCCTTATATCTGTTTTACAGAAGCAACTATTATTTTCATAGGTTCTTTGTGAGGGGTGAGAGCCTTTCTTGAATAATCAAAATGTTAACCAGTTGTGCACTACGACACCTGTCTCTTTGGCCCATAAAAGCCCATAATGGACAAAAAGTGCCTAAAAAAAACCAGAAAGACTAACCAGGATGGGTGGTTCCAAAACTTCTTGTGCCCGAGTGCTCTGTGACAGATTTTTGTTTGTTTATGTCCAGATTGAGAACAGAAAAAATGGTGTATACACAATTTTTCCAAAATGAATTTCCCTAGATTCCAGCAGCAGTCAGAGCAATTGCAGCTGCTCCTTGTCTTGTCTATGAGTTGGATGAGGTATTCTGGTTTTTGTAAATGATTATATCATACCTTGAAATAGCTTTCCAATCACTATCAATACGCTAAATGCAGTTCATGAACTTGCTTTGTATCATGACAAAGAATACAGTTCAAGCCCAATCAGCCAACACACATACAAAACACCCTACATTATACATGTTAATTATTCATCCCCAGCCTGCTGATCTAATGGAATAATTCGGCAAAGCAACACACAGGCTAAACATTTGCACATGCTCCCTCTCATTTTTAACAGTAAAAGATGGAATTAGAATTAATTTCAAAAAAGACGTATTGACTCCATGAGGTATTATTGGATCTTTTATGTCTTTAGTCTTCAAGAGACTGATTAACATGCACAGAGCTCTGTACTACCATAACTAGACCATCTTGGTTCTTTAGAGTTCATTGAAGGCTCATTCAGAAATCTTTCAGCGATATGAGGAGGGCTGGGACTATTATAGTGAGATTAATTATTTATTCCAAGAAGCAAACACCCATTACAAGTACTGCTCCTCCTCCTCTTCCCACAGCTATTGCTCATAGAAACCCAACCCCTTCTTCCAGTGTTTCTCAGCCTGTTCTGTCCCCACTTCTGTTAAAAGCCACATTTTGCTCCTGCACACAGGTATTGCTATCAGAAACTCTTCATAATCAGTATTAGTATTCCTTACTTATCTGTATTTAAAGAGAACTTATTGGCTCAGGTTTCATGAGGACTCCCACAAGGGCTATCAAATCAACCTTCCCTGCTCACAGCTGGCAAGAAAGCCACTCATTTCAGGAGATTCGAGCTCAGCCATGGAAAACAGCAGCTCCAGGAGGCCCTCCTGGTGCTCTGCACACCTGGGTACCAGGCACACAATCTGAGGAAGACCCATGATTCACCAAAGTTTTTACATGCTTAAATCCTTCTGTTTTCAATGGTGCCTGGGTTCCAGGATGCCCCCTGAGCCTAAATGGATGTGATTCAGGTGAACAGCTGCTCTGTGGGTGACTCCAGGCAGTTGCAGAGGCTGTGCCACCCTGCTCAGGCTGGAGAGTCACACGAACCGCAGGGCTCCCACGGCGACACGCACGACTACTGCTGCCACCCCGCCCTCCCACAGCAGCACCACAACATAAGCAGACGGGCAAAGTGCTATCTTCTACTCAAACACAGTAAAATATAGTTCCTCCTTTAGGTAGGAAAGGAATAGTTTTGAGAGGCTTTCTATGATGTAAGGGCAAAACTAAGAAGCAAAATAAAATGGAAGGATGGGTCAGTTGTTATCAATCTAACTGGAAAAAAAGAGGGCATAGTAGGCACAAGGATTTTCTAAAAATGTATTAGTATCTATATTGGTCATTTCTCATCTCCCAATTAAATTACTGGTAATAATAATAATAATAATAATAATAATAATAATAATAATACTTGTGTAGCAATTATACTCTATGCAAGTAGGGTTGGGCTCTTTTTGCTAGTGGATAACCTAAACCTAACCTCAGCTGGAAATACGGCCAGACAGAAAGAGAATCAGACTCTCGGGTCTCTTTAAAGTAGACTTCAGATTACTAACAGGCAAGAGTGCTTGCTGCTTAGTGAGATTTAGTTTCTTTGCTCCTGATTTTCCATAAAGAATATCTGCAAGTCTACAGGATCTTTTATATAAACATATACTTATTAGGCTTGCCTATATAATGACTGCTGTTCCTCTATTTTAAAGCTGCCACAAACTAAACTCTCTATAGCAAGCACAGTGACCACAGATTAGGCTAATGCTGCAAAAACCCCTTTGCACCTATTTTCCTCTTAAAACCGAAGTCAGAGAGGGCCTATGAGAAGGAAAGTTCTCGCAGAGGTTGCCACTGACAGCCAAGGAGGCAGCTGCCGACACAGCCTGCATGGAACCCCTTTCTAGTGCGAAGCAATGATATGGGGCAAAAATCCATTCACCACTCCTTAAAACAGCTCAAATACTGCAATCTGCAATCAAAGCAAGATCAGTTTAAAACAAGATAATGTAGAAGTTTGTGGTGTGCTGACTCTGGCTGGACACCAGGTGCCCACCAAAGCTGCTGTATCACTCCCCTCCTCAGCTGAACAGGGAGAGAGAAAATATAACAAAAAGGCTCTTGTGGTCGAGATGAGGGCAGGGAGAGATCGCTCACTGATTACTGTCACAGGCGAAACAGATTTGAGTTGAGGAAATAAGTTTAATCTATTATCAATGAAACCAGAATAGGGCAATGACAAAAAAACCCTACATCTTAAAATACCTTCTTCCCACTCTTCCCTTCTTCCTGGGCCTAACTTTATTCCCAAATTCTCTATCTCCTCCTCCTCCCAAGAAGTGCAGGGAAATGGCAAATGGGGGCTGTGGTCAGTTCCCATTGTCTCTGTCACTTCTTTCTCCTCGCAGGAAGGATTTCTCAAATTCTTCCCCACTGTCCAGCATGAGTCCCTTCCACAGTCACAAAGTCGTGCCAGCAAACCCGGGCCTCCCTTAACGTGGGTCCACAGGTCTTGCCAGGAGCCAGCTCCGGTGTGGATTTCCCAAGCAGTCACAGCCTCCTTCGGGCATCTACCTGCTCCATGTACCCACCCTCGGGCTTCAGGGGGACAGCCTGCCTTGCCATGGTCTTCACCACGGGCTGCAGGGGAATCTCTACTCCGGAGGACAGAGCACCTCCTGTCCCTCCTTCTGCACTGACCTTGGTGTCCGCAGAGTTGTTCCTCTCACACGTTTGCACACCCCTCTCCACCTGCAAGTGTGCAGGTGTTTTTCCCCTTCTGAAAAATGATATCCCAGAGGCACTGCCACCATCATGGTCGGCTGTGGGCCCAGCCTTGGCCAGTAGCAGGTCTGTCTTGGTGCTGGCTGGAAATGGCTCTACTGGACATAGGGGAAGCTTCCAGCATCTTCTCACAGAAGCTGCCATTATAGGTCCCCTACTACCAAAATCTTGCCATGCATACACAATACAAAGCTTTAATTACGCATCAGATCTGTTGCCAGATCCTGCATGTAATTATACTACCAAGGAAATCCTTGTGCTGCAGACACAATCACTACAACTTTGGAAAAATGCTTCTAAAGAACGCAGCTGTGAAAATGTCTGCATTGAGGCCCATGTTTATGCGACGCTTCTTTCTGTTTGGAGTTTTGTGCAGAAATCAAGCTTTGTCTTAAAAATAAAAAAATAAACCCCTTAAATCACATTATGCATGTAAAAAGACAAGTTCTTCATGTGTGGGCTGCTTTCTTCAAGCAGCCTCCCGAATAAGCCACTGCACATTTCTCCTAAAAACCAGGACACTTATCTCATATGTGCATTTTTTTCATCAAATTAGTTTGTATGACTGTGAGCAATGGTATTATTTCCTTAACTCGAAGTATATCTCAGAAGTAGTCTTTCGATATTCCTCTGTCAAGCCTGTCAATTCATAGTTTATCAATATCTTTGGTTTAATCAGTAGCATCTACAGCATTATAGAGTCATCAATAATTCTGCTAAAAGCACCAAAAACTAGTTCATATAAACCTAATTTGCTAAACTCATTTATATTGCCAGAGGTCCAGGCAAAAAAAAGAAGAGAAATGCTCTATGGCAGGCCATTAATTTTAAAATACTGTCAAACCATCCTCAGTCTAGCTTTCATTATTAATTTGTAAATAACTGTTCACTCTCTCAGCTGTAATCTTCCATGGAGTGCCGTTTTTTAAACAAAACATGAGGCACCAAGACAAAAATGTAATGGGAACTTCTCCTAAGGAATCACCTTTCTAAAATTTCCTCACATCCCACTCTTTGAAAACTCATCCCTCTAACAGATGACTCTAAGCTTTTTCTTACCACTCAATGGTACACTGCCTTGCTGGTGAGAAAAGGGAGATCCACAGCTCAGTCTGACTGCAGAGGAGGGGCAGGGGAGATCCTCTGCTCTCTCTCACGCTTCCTTGGGTGGGAAAGGAAATTGCCGAGTCCTTTGCTTGTGATTTCTCTGGCAGATAGGAGCCAGCAGAGACAGGAAACTGAAAAACCTGGCTTGTCTTCCCCCCTGTCTGCAATGCCCCACGTCAAAGGATGCTGGTGGGTTGAGCTGCCGAGGCTGCTGCTCCCCAGATCCCCTCAAATCTTTATTTGGTGCCTGTGGGGAACAGGCTGGTCAGGCTCTGGTCAGGTAAGACAGTGCTCTGCTCTGCACTGGGTTGTCCTGCACAGCATCCATCCCTTCCTTCGCCTTCTTTCAATCCCAGAGGATCAGACAAGTCTGTGAAGTGCATTTGAGAAAATCAGCTGTACCGACATTTTGGCCAAAGATGCCGCACGCCGTGATGCAGGATGAGTTCCTTTTGCTGACAAGAGCTGTGCATTGCTACATTGCCATCTCCTCTTGAGATTTTACAACCTCTACTATCAGTCCCTAGGTGTTGTGCTTTAGAGACCACAGTGTTGCAAAAGAGATGCTGGATCTCCATTTGAAATACAAATCCATGCTTATACTTTATTAAGAAACCTTTAGGTAAATAGTCCCTTGGATATTCAATTTGACATAAAGAGTAATTTTATTTTCACCAGCTTTTGAATGTATTAAAAAAGGTACTCTACAGGTATTGTGAAAAGTATCACAAATTACCTTTCATAAAACAAAATGAAAGGCATTGACTATGGCAAAAGCAGAAACATGAAAATTTCATTATTACGCCAAATAAAGAACTCTGGTAAATTACTCAGACCTCCTAGAAAACAAAAAGTTTTCCCTCTTCCAAAGGAAAAAAATATAAGAGAACTTCCATGGTTAAAAATATTTACTCAAGCAATTTATTTAGCGCACAAATGTGATAAATTTGGATATAGATCTATGGCTAACATTTGACTGTGTTTCAAGCAGTAAGGGTAGTGTAGGGGTGTGTATGTGTACATATGTGTGTGTGTGTGTGTGTGTATATATACATATATATATACACACACACATATATACTAGCTCACATGCACAGCACCAAGAGGCCAGATATGCATCTTATTTTTTTCATCTATCTTTGTCTCTGCTCCCCCGTCCCAAGTCTGCTAGAACAATATGAAGGAAGTATTAGCAAGATTTTTCAAATGCAAAAAAACCCGGAACTGAACTGCATAAGCCTAAACCAGTTAACTGCATAATCATTGCAAAATTACTATATTTTGTGTATGGAATGCAAAAATTTTCTCATGTAATGACCATCAAGATGCTCACATAATAACAAGACATTCTTGATAGTGATTACCTTTCAGGGTGGAAAGTTTTCTCCACCATCTATAAGGATGACAAGACTAGCACAATAATTCCTCTATGTTTTATCATTATGCTGCCAATTAATGCCATTTAAACAGCCACGATCAAAAGAAAAATAAACAAAGTAAGATCACCCACAGGGTGATACTACTTGAAAGTTTTTTAATCCCACCATTTTATCATTTTTCAGGAGAACATTTAGAAGTAAAGGTTCATATTAATAAAAAGGAAGAATCAGACTGTTGTTTGTACCAGAAGAATTTGAAATGCAGACTGGATTGGATAAAGGTAGCTCTGGATAATCTGGGAGTGTTCAGCAGCCACTATGTTCCAAACAATGCCTAAGAGTGATTTTAAAGGAAGGTATTTAAACAATTGAACAGTTGAAAAATCCCAGCTAGTTTATGATGCAATAAAGGCATCTTTCTTTATAGAAAAAGAGGGAGGCAAATTAAACAAATAGCAAACTGTAACAACAGTGTTTCCAGTTTTAATTTTCTTTTTCCCTTTTTTTTATTTCCCCAAGGGCAGGGAACTTTTGGAGGTGGGTACCTCCACATACATTTGGGCCTTATTCTAATTATTTATGTTCTGACCATCTACTTGAGCAAATCTAGGAAGAAACAACTTTAGACCACACACTGAGAAAAGATGTGTAATTAAACAGATAAACTGTTTAACTATGCATGATCTTTGCAATAACAGAGAAGGAAATTTTACTACTAGTAGCAAATGATCACAACTATTTGCATGGGGTTTCCCTTAGTTTTAGATAAATGTTCCCCTTGTCTTCATTCCAGCTGGAAACATACAGAGTGTGATCCTGTCCCTGGGCTAGGACAGACACTTAGTCCATCTAGCTGAAGCTACGTCCATTTCCTCCAAGAAAATGGTCTGCTTTTTATCAGCACCAGGACCTCTTCCACTAGAAAAGCATTTTATAATGCATGATGGTATTCTTTTAATGTTTTCAGGTAGATATGAAAATTGGTCTGAACTCGCAACCTTTTCCCATCATGGTGTTTTTGCCTTAGACTCTGGGACTGGGCCAGACTGCCAGGACCTGATTTCATTAAGCCTGAATAGCCTTTTGAAAACCTAGTTTATGACTATGCGATAAATTGCTCTCTGTATTTGTACATTAATAAGCAGATAACAGCTAGAGGAGGCTAAAGGCACAGACAGAAAATGGCAGATGATGGCAAAGCAAATATCTTGACGACTACTAAAAAAATTTGCCAGATCTTCTGCAAAAGTTCAGCTGCAATCAGAGTTGCAGACCCGCTGGTTAACCCCAGCCCTCGGGATGGAAAGTTCTATTCTGCATCCCACATCCTTCCATTAAGCAGCAAAGCAATTCTTTGATCCAACACCTTTACAAGCGTTATTTAAGGATGTTAATGCATAAACAGATTTTTCCTACTCAAGAAGTAATAGTATTTCTCTGCTTTCAAGCTTCCTTAGTGCAAATATTATCTTTTTGGCTTTCTAGCTTTCTCTTTGCATCATTCTGATAAATGAAGTCCACGCTTCTCAAAAATGCTCCCTAATTTATGGAATAAGCCTGAATAACAAGTGGTGTAAATTTAGTGCCACACCAAGTGCAAGGTGATCTCAAAACACTCAAACATTTCTTCATCTCCATACTAAGAAAGGAATAAAAGCCAATGGTATATCCATTAAGCATTAGATGAACAGGGGACTCTCAGCAAGTTTATCTTTCAGCTTTCCAGAAAGAAAGAAATGTGATTTATTCTATATATTAGGTATTAGAATGAAAGAAAAAATGATGCAAGTACTGTAGCTGTATCCACAGACACAGAGGCCTTACCCACATAAGGAACACCTATAACATGTTTATCATATTTCCATATAGACTCCCAGAAGGGAACCAAGTCCTCAAGCACGACAGCATCCACTATATCAAATTTACTGGGACACAATTTAATTTTTATGAGACAATTATGTGACATTGTAAAAGCATTGTTCTTTTAGTTAAAATAGTTGGCAGTTAAAATTATCTTGCAAAGAAATATACATTGGATTCATAATCTTTAATATAATAAAGGTATTAAAAAGGACACTTTTGGACACAGTATCTTGGCCTTTTTTTATTATTTCTTATACTTTGAATGAGAAGGGTAACCTTCCTGCTATTTTTATATAAAGTTCTTCCAGGATTTTTATTTTTAAAATTCTTCCTCTGCCACTTACTTTAAAAACTGTAGAATGATGAAGAATTAGCTGGAAGGAAAACTTCATGAGTCCCACTGAAGCAGTTTATTCTGGAACACCATTTATAGAAATGCCATTTTGTCATTTTTACCCTGAACAGAAACTGTGTGTGATATTTCCACTCTTATACAGCTCGACTCATTATACTGTTGCCATAACAACAAATAGCAGTACATGAAATTAGATCCCAATAAGATTCCGAGAAAATTAAGTTACAGCCTGCTAACGTGTCTCTTAGAGACTCATACAGTGAGCGAGAAACCAAATCTGCAAAGCTGGCAATGTGGGTACCTAATAATAGCGGGACAAGAGGTTAATATCTCGTGGAGGGGATCAAACAAAAACTGCCTTGCCCTGTAACAAAGGTAAGGAAAACCTTTTTCTGACACAGAGGCTACGTGGATGGACACATTTAATTCGGCGTTTTATCCAAGACTTGCCCAAATAGCGGACAGAAAAAAGAAAAATGGCTCCATGGGGTGGATTGTCAGGCAACAGTTTGTCAGTGGGAAAATTATTTCCTAACTCTTAAGGACTCCTACAGTCCAGCCTTTCTGTTCCAGATAATACACACAATTGAAGTCTTTAAACTTTTATAATTGTCTATAGCTGAAGACTATATATAATTAATTTCTTTTGGACACTGTTTTGATTTTGCAAAACAAAAGAAGTGAAATGAGCCCATGACTGGCTTCCTCTCAAAGGAACTCGGTCTTGACACAGCACCTACTGAACTCCAGTGCTCAGCTCTGTTGTTGCTCTAACTCAAATAATTCTAACCTTGCAGTGATCTGTAGCACCATCACCACACACTCTATAGTGAGGTTCAAAGGCTTTTCATAACTACCTGTTAGGGGAAGAGCCGTCCTGCCTCACTACAGCCTGGTTTTGTATCTGTTCAATAATGACAGACAAGAGCACACCCAGCAATTTTAATGCAATTTAATAAAATATTGCTAAGAAATTCATAAGACAGTAATGATCCTCACTCGTGCTACTTATTTCTCTCTCCCTTCTCCCTCATCCTTCAACTTGTAACAGCAAGCAGCTGTACACTTTTCCTCTCACTCAAGAGGAACAGAGAAAAGAAAGATGGAGGTGCCTACGCCTCAATAAAAAGCATAATTCTTAAAAACTGCGGATTTCCTTATGGAACAAAGCACGTGTAGCTTTTCATACAGCAAGGAACATCCTGCACTACATATCTACCTACAGGCCTCTAGCATTTGAGGATGGCAAACAAAATTCATCTTGCTTCAGACACCACAACACCAAATTTTCAAGATTTCAAGGATGTAAGAAGGTTACCTAGACAAAAAAAAAGTCTGAAGCTTAAGCTACATACTATGATATTTGTGGACAAATTCCTTTCAAAATATTTTTATCTGTCATTAATAAAGGTCTTTTACATAGCAATTATACGTAGTCAGGATGTAGTAAAGGAGTAAATGGATATCCTGGGGAGAGACCAGCACTCAGAATATTTGCCTGTAGGGGACACATAACTAGCCACATTAAAGGACTGAAATCTAGGCATTCTGCCATAACTCACATGGCCTGAGCAGCTAACAAAAGCATATATAAATAAATAAAAATAACTGAAGTAAAGGATATTGTCAAGGCCAGAAACTCTAGAATTAGCCACAGTAGCCATGTTTTGGGTTGTATTGCACAAGCCCTTTTCTGTGCCTGGCACAGTCTCTTGCCCTGGTCAGGTTACATATCAAAGCAGACAAATCCTCCTCATTACCATACACAAACAAGCAATTACTGTCTTTCAGCATCTGCTTTCTTCTTCAGTTGGAGTGAACAAGAAGGCAAAAGGGCAGACTGCTCATGCTTCTGTCACAGCATTATTCCCACTTCAGGCCTGATGACATAGAAGTGCACCAAAGTGACATCACTACAACACACGTCAGACATCTTTGTGGAACGCTGAACTGCCGTAGCAATAAAGTCTTCATCTAACCCTGCTGAAAAATGGTTCTTCAAGGCATAAGAATCCATCCGTTTAGAACTACAAACTAGATTTTCAAGTATGCACTTTGCATCTTAAAAATCTGCTAACTTAAGAGTTTTCTTGCAAGACCTAAATTCCATTTTAAGGTTTCCATCATCTTACTGTGTGTTGCTCCTGAACTTCAAAAGGACTCATTCATCAAATATTTGCTCTCACTCTAAATAATCCTACTATCCTACTAATCTTCACAAAAATAGAGGCCTTGTCTACAAAAAGTAATTGTGAGCATATAAATTTAAATACAGTTCCTTTAGTGATCCTTCAGAATCGGATAATTTGCGACAGCAAATACGTAGAAAGAATCCCTGCTCTGATCCTGTTGTGATGACCACGAAAGTGTATTTTCCCCTAGCCCTTAGAGGAATAGCAATCACAATATAAAGTACAATTATACAGTATGCATGCACATTAAAATGCCTTTTACCAGCTACCCGTATTGAACAGGTTTCAGTAGCACAGCTTACATGTGAGTATGCAAGCACAGAGCACAAGAAAAGTGGTTTTCTTTTACGCTGAAAGCCATCTTTAGGGATAACTCGCTCCATGATGAACCTAGGACATTGAATCAGGACACGTGAAGGACAAAGAAATTCCTGCATTCAAATTTGAATGACTTGTGATATTATTTGATATTATTAGGAAACATTGTCAGTCACACAGATCTGGACACAAGTGTAGATTATAAGCATTATTAAAAAAAAAATAATTTTTCAAGCAATAAATAAGGAGAAGTGCCTAAGTCCAAAAGCCCAAATGCAAATTCCAGCCTTCTGAAAACAAAGACAGTAAGGTATTCTCCTGCTGACAAAACAGACATAGAAGGAGAAATATTCATCAGCAGGACATCAGAGTGTCTGTGGTCAAAACAAAACTGCTTTGTCCACAAGAACAGAGCAGGTCATTGCCACGGGTCAATCTGGCACACGGGCCAGGCAAGCTGAGTAGAAAAGGACTGATGGAGAGAACACCCATTCCATCTCCAAGGCTAAGCCAGCATGGTCTCACTACAGTCAGCTAAGAGGTTGTAGACACAAACAAATTGCTACGGAGTAAAATATGAACTTAAATTAATAATTTATCAACACTCCAAAATGAACGAGGTTTAAGGAATTCATGTTTGCATTAGATCAAGAGCACGCACAGACATAGCAAATAAGACTGCAACAGAAAAAAAAATAAAATAATCAGTACCTAATCCATTACATCCGAAGAACATTTTATTTCTCCTTTAAATCGTCACAATAGCTAATGGTAAAGAAAATAACTTCAAACCAAAATAGGCCAAAAGTCTGTAAGGACAGCATACAGACAACATGTACTTAAGTGGTATTTCTTTTGATAAAGTCTTATTGATTTTATGACCAATTATTCCTTCAGTCTAGTGAGTAAGACAGGAGGAAGAGCAGCTGCTACTAAGTAGAGAACCCTATATGCATGTGACTGCCTCAGCAATTCTTCAATAGTACAAACTTCCATTGCAAAGAGATAGTTTCTACTCCTAGTAAAATAGATAACCCTCTCCAGCTGATATGAGGCTCAAAGGTCTTCTTCAAAAAGAAAAATCAATGCACTGTTTTAAATACCCCCAACAAAAATACAACATACCCCCTCTCCCCTGCCCTCACTTTTCTTGCTGCTTTCAGTTTCAAGTCCATAATGATTTCAAATCTCTTTTAATCTGTTCATCACTGTAACAGATATAAACAGCAGACATATTCTTGGATAAAATGCTTGCAACTTGAGTAAAGTCAAGATCCATAAATACCAGCACTGTTACCATTGCTCCTGCAGGATTTCCCAAAAAAAGTCTACTTGCTCATTGAACAAAATCTTGTAAATAGAATTTTCAAGATATTAAACCAATCATGGATAACTAAGCTGAAGTTTTCATTTTTGCCTGGAGTTTTCAAACAGAAAAAGAAACAGTGTCACTTTAGTACTTCGGAACCTTTGAGAGAAAGCAGCTACTAAACAAAAAAATAAAACCCCACGAAGTAAAAATAATATAATAAAAAGGCCAAAGCACTTGAAGTTTTTAAGTTTTATTTTTTTCCCCTACCGAATAATCATAGTTACTCTCACACTGTGCAACTAAAACTAGATCTCTAGAGGTTAATAACTTGACTTTCTGTTCTTAATAAACTGGCATCTCAGAAAAGATGCCACAGTTTTCACCTGCCTGAAGCATCCATAATTACACTGAAAAGAGAAATGGACTTTATTAATAAACTGCAAATTGCACTACGAGAGCAGCACTGAGTTTCTCTACCTCTCTTCTTTGCGAAGACCCAGAAACTGCTGATGGGAAAGACGGATGTTTAATTTTTAAAGTTTTATTGAATATAGAAAGTATTAATGCTTAAACTCAACCTGTCTTTTCATAAGTGTGGTAAAGACACCCAGTTCTGCTACCACCTTTATACATTTCGGGACTTAATTATGTACCATCAATATTAATATCATTTGCTAAGAATCATCTTTCTAGTAGTTTCCAGCGCTTCTACACTAAAGATGATTAAGTATAGCAAGGAAGCTGTAGAATAGGTAATAGCTCAACTGCATCGATCTTGAAAGCTACACATTAGCAAGCTAGAAAATATTAAATGCCAATAGAAAAGGTACTGCTGGATGATAAATTTTATGACAATAAATTAAAGCTCTATGCAGAAGAGCATTAACAAGCAATGAATTACTTATAAGACTTAAAACAGCAATCCAACTACCAATAGTTAAAACTATTTCAAACCCAGTGAGAATGTTGAGGGAATAAGTTGCAACTCCATAAA
Source organism: Mohoua ochrocephala (assembly GCA_013398855.1). Lineage (NCBI taxonomy): Eukaryota > Metazoa > Chordata > Aves > Passeriformes > Acanthizidae > Mohoua > Mohoua ochrocephala. Next base: position 3,084 of record VZTA01023382.1, on the reverse strand, counting down.
TCTTACCCTCGGGAAGAGCAGGAATAAGGGTAGCATAAACTTTCTGTCTCAAAAAGCACAGTTTAATTTTAATGTATTTTTTTTTCATCTGCTTTCTCAAATTGGAGAAAGTAAAGAGTATAGGACCCTAGTTTAACCTTGTTAAACAGCTTTTCTGGTCCAGTACAGAGTTGGTCGATTCTCAGAAAAGATTTATTGCTCTATACCTGAGAAAGCAGAAAAAAGTAAATTCGTACCTAACAGTGATTCTGAAGCCAAATCTTCTCCCTTAACAGCAGAGCACAAATTGATGCTGCTTTGTGAGGCTACAACAAAAGCAAAAAATATGCTTTCGTAGAATTTAACCTAAAATATATGCATGCAAGTTGGTACTTACAGATACAGTTTCCTATAATTTTACTGAATCTGGAATTAAACAACCATAACATTAAAAAGAAGGTATTTTAAATTTTTTTTCTCCAGAGCAACCATATAGAAAGCAGTTAGACTGATTTTGAGAACTGTAACCAACAACAAAGAACCACCCCATTCATCTTTAATAAAAATTCTGATCATGGGTTCAAGTGAGTCTCAAATCAATTCTCATTCCTCCCAGTACTCATTTAAAAATGATAAAAAGAAGTTTTCTCCACTAATTGTCTGTAGGAAAACAGATTTGAAAATATTTATTAGCTGTGAATATAAAGGCAGAATACGTAATTTAATACAAGTAATATTTACTATGATAAATAATTCCCTCTTTCCTGAACTGTCTCCTTACAATGTATTTGCAACTGAACGACAGAAATGACCAGCCCTTCAGAACCACCACAGCTTTTATGACACCTTCAAGAGGGGGAATCCAGTGCCTAGAGGACCACTCATCAGCAGGAACACAATTAATTCCTCCTACAGGCATGGAAGAAGAAAGCTCCCCGATTCTTTTGGTGTCTACTTTTTGTCTTCCTGGTGCATTACATATTGGTGAACACAGCAAGAGGGCAAGCTTTATACGAATTTCATATTAAACCAGCCCTGAGCCCTCAGGCTTGGACTTTCCAAAATGGCTCAGGTTATTAAGTGCTCCTGAAAACCAGAGCGTTTAGCACTTCATCTGAAAATCATCTTCTGAAAACCAAAGTGTATGTCAAAAGGTTATTCTGATGCATTTTGGAAGAAATGGGCGCCTTCTTACTATTTTGCACGTCTCTGGATAATATTTTACAGGAAATGAAAGGAATTGCAGGTGAAACTGCTCCTGTAACAACATGCTCATCCAGATTGAAAAGCTCTCCAGGCAAAAACTACTGTGGTAGCATTTAATTATACTGCAGTATAATTACCTTGGAAATAACATCCAATGCATTTTACACATTAAAATTTCTGGATTTTTAGGCAATTATGAATGCTCTCGTATTTTTCCTGTGACCAAATATTCTGCTACGTATCAGCCGTACTGGTTATGATTTCCTGTGACTAGTTTTAAAAGTGGTTGCTTCTTGGTTTTACTGGATCTCTCTCAAACTTCTCTCAGGAAATGTTTACAGAAATTTATTCCCTAATGGCCATTATGTTTGTGCCAGCTATGCTCTTCAATCATTATTCTACTATGAAAACTAGCAATAATCTCCTGATGTATAGAAGCTCATTGCAGATTTTGCTGTCCTTGTTTCAATACTATTCTGCATGTGCAACAGCCAGTGAGAGTAATAAAAACATAAAAATAATATGAACTTAGTTGTTTAAAAATGCTTTTAATATTTTTGGCATTGTTGCTTCACCCTTAATATCTTCTTAATATCATTTCATATTTGTTCATTATGCACGGCAGTGGAGTTGGTCTTGGAACACCAGGTAACCACATCATGTGGGTGAAAGCCTGGTGTGTTAATCCAAGCCTCCAGCCCCAGTCTGGCTCTCAAATAGCAGCAGAGGATTTCACTACTCTCCCTGCCCAGATACATGGCAGAGAGCTAAAGAAAAAGTAGGGGAAGACCTTTCCCTGATCACTTAATCTTCTGTAGAAAGATTAGAAAAAATATTCCTCGTGCTTAAAATACATAAGGACTTCCCAAAGCTAGAGAAAAGCCAAACCTCACACGCCCCGTGAAACCAACTTTCACTTACCAGTAAAAGTGGAGGATGAAGTTTGAGGAATTTGAGCTCAGCTAGAAACTTAAAAGTGAAGTGAAAGTTCTGCAAATGTGCAAATGTGACTAAGCAGATATGGGCCATGAATCATCTTTCCTACATCCTCATCAGCTGAACTATGATTTAGCAAAGTAGGACCATACAACTCCTAGACAAGTAAGTTAATTCAAATTACGTTTAACTGAAATGAAGGAAGCTATTCACACCTCACAGCTATTGTTTTAGGCCCTCTTGTAAACTCAGGAAATAATTTCAACACTTCTGAAGCTCTTTTCATGTTTGGAATGTTTTCTTTGCAACTGTTTGAAAGGCCTCAGAAACCTGTGCTACAAATACCAATAGGAATTGTACTCTATCTACTCATTCAAGTATTCTGCCTATTTGACTTCTGAAAACTGGACTGTTACACAAATAAATATTACAGTTTTGCAAGCTTCTTGCATAATTCTATTTTGCACTCAAGAACCTCAAATTCCTGATCATTCTAAGGAAAAATGCCTCTGACATTACTTCAATGTAAATCAAAAGACAGAACAAAACAAATACACAAATTTTCCATCACCTACTTTTTTTTTCTTCTGGAATTTTGCTGAAACTTCTATTATTGCTAACCACAGAACCGAATTTCACTTCATGTTTGTAGTTCCACCATGAGGCTTTCTAGCCATTTTATGATCCACGCTCCTTATTTTTTGATCTTTCCCAACACATCAGTCACCACCACAGCAGAGTCAGAAGGAGTTGGAAGGACCAAAGGAAAGAAAAAACTAATTTCCAGCAGCACAGTCAAGTATAATTCAAATTATATGAAGAAGCATTCAGGATTTTTTTTGCATGAAATTTTATATTTTTATATATATATATATACACACACACACACATATACATACACACACTCTGCCAATTTAAATTATGCCTAGGAAGTGTCCACATTGTACATTCCCAGAAATTCAT
>VZTA01023381.1:108758-171707 GCA_013398855.1 Mohoua ochrocephala | reverse complement strand
ATTTAAGAAGGAAATCAAAACAAAGTCACAAGATTTTGGATCCTAGTCAGAGAAGAGGAGGAGGTGAGAACATGTGAGGGAAAACAACATGGCGACACCAAGGTCAGTGAAGAAGGAGGGGGAGGAAGTGCTCCAGGCGCCGGAACCGAGATTCCTCTACAGGCTGTGGTGAGGACCATGGTGAAGCAGCTGTGCCCCTGCAGCCCATGGGTCCATGGGGGATGCAGAGATCCACCCGCAGCCCGTGGAGGAGGTGCCCGTGCCGGAGCGGGTGGATGCCTGGAGGAGGCTGTGATCCAGTGGAAGACCCAGTGGAGAGAGAGGGCCCTTGCTTCCAGGCTGGAGCAGCCTGTCCTTGGAGGACTGCGCCCCGTGGAAAGAGAGCGCCACGGCGCAGCAGTTTTGGGAGGACTGTGGGCCCATGGGAGGGGCTCACGCTGCAGCAGGTGCGGTGTGGCTGCTGCTCGTGAGAGTGGGCCCACGCCGGGGAAGTTCACGGAGAACTGTCTCCCGTGGGATGCACCCCACGGCCTCACAGGGGAAGGACTCCTCTCCCGGAGCAGTGGAAGGAAATCTCGTTGATGAAGTGACCAAAGCCCCATGCCCTGCCTCCCTGGGCTGTCGGTGGGAAGGAGAGAGGGGCTGGGGGTGGGGAAGGTATTCTAAGGGCTTAATTTACTTCTCATTACCCTTCTCTGATTCTGTTAGTAATAAATTCACTTTGCAACTTAAGTTGAGCCTGTTTCGCCCTTGAAGTGTTTTCTTGGTCCTTCTCTCCCTCATGAAGCGTTCATTAATTTTTTTTCCCTTTTCCTTCCTCTGCCCAGCTGTGGCAGGGGAGGGTGAGCGTGCGGCTCTCGTGGGTGCCTGGAGCTGGGCCAGTGCCAAACCACAACAATCCCCCAGCCTGTGTTGGGACCGGGGGTTGTCCTGATTGAGGTGCAGCACCTTGTACTCAGGCTTGTTAAACGTCACGAGATCCCCACGGGACCACTGCATCGGACATTTGCTTTAATTTAGAACAATTCCTCTACTAATTGATTTTCTGTTTCAGAAGGGAAAATAGCAGGATTGAGCCAACCTAAATTTAAAGATAACTATTGATAATAGTTTTTCACTAGTAAAAATGAAACATTTAATATTTAAACATAAAAGTATTTTCATATTTTATTAATAACTTTAAAGTTTTTAATATTCTACTATACTATCATTATGCTAGGCACATATATGACATCCTCTTACAACTAGAGACAAAAATAAATTATTGAAATAATGATTCAATACTCAACTCAGTTATGTCTTTGTATATGTTTAGCAGGTCACTCCTTGAAATTATTATTTCTCCGACTACGTTATAGCTCCACTTGGGAATGTAATGCAAGTTGTTCTATCATAATGGAAGGAAGAATGTGAATATTCTTAAATGTAAAAGGCAAGTGTGTGTCAGGTCATATTGCACAATGAGATAGCTGAAGTCTAATAATCCAAAATATTGTTTTCAAAAGTATATACATTGCACATTAATACCCCTGCTGTTGTCTGTATTCTCTGTTTGGTACACAAAATGATTAGCTTTATTTTAAATAATACTGCAAACAATGTTTAGACAATGGAACGTAAATTCAGGCAAATTAATATTCCTTCTGGGAGATGACAGATAATTTATGGCATGAATTTTGTAAAATTTAAGTAATTTGAATTAGCTACAGACAGTCTGTTTTTATGAACAGAAGTACCTCACATTGTTTTCTCTCTAATTATTTTGTCTGCTTGTCTCATTTTTGTTCCCTACTCGGTTTGTGATAAAATGTTGCCATGGAAGAGAGAAAAAAGATCATTGTTTTTGACTACCTTTTGTGTTTACAAAGCTTTGGAGAAACAGGAAAAAAAGGGAAAAATAAAACTCCTTTGTAGAAAATGGTATGAACCAATAGATACGACTTCACATTATAAATATTTCTTAATAAACTTTGGGCATTCATAATTTTTATTTGGAAAATAAAAAAATAGTTTGAAAGTTTCCATTCTCTGTCTCTGCCACTAGTGAAGAAAACAGCAAGTAAGCATTTTTTGCTAACATAAAAGCAGTTGAAGAGACTATATAAAGCTTTTGACATATATTGGAATTTGGAATGAAAATGCTTTTCTTTTTTGAGTTTAGGCATGTACAACAATCCATGAAAACTCTGTCAATCTACTGATTCCATGATGAGAAACTAATTACTTTGGTTTTGGGGAGTCAGAACTTGCTTACCCTGGGGAAAACATACACTCTCTCATGCCCAGCATTTAACTTGGATGCTTTAAACTGGTCCCATCACCTCCAGGGGCTGGGGCAGTCTGAGCTGAGAGGGCAGGAAAGGGTTGCTGTGCATCTCTGGCCCTGTGATGGTGCAGGCGATGCGCCAGCTCTCAGTGGGATTTTTGGTATTTCTCTTTTGAATTTCAGCCCCTGACTGAATCAAAATGACATGAACGACTTAAAAACACACTTACTGACACACAAAAAAAGGGTGACATCCTTTGTAAAACTGTTGCCAGAGACATGGACATTACAAATTCATTATAACATTTAACTGAAACTACAGAAGGATGACTAATGCTACAAATTTAATTGAAGATAAAATGAGAAGCATCAAACCCAAAACAATTACTGTTGACATAAATATGTGCCATTCATAACTGTACACAGCACTTGACAAAACTTGTTGGTCTTCATATACGACTTAGAAGGGAAACAGTATTAATAAGGAAAGCTATTGATTGTGAAAATCTACAGTACTCAAGACCACTCCGTAATGCATGAGAAGGAATGAAAACTTTCTTTCATTTCAACAAATAATCCTAAAGAGAGCAACATTCATACAAACCAGAGATATTTTTGAAGTGTAACTTTCCCTAACCAGGGAAAAAGAACCTGTAATTTTTGCTCTATTTAGAAGGTAGAAAGTGATGAAAAGATGGGGACAAAAATGCTCTAACTACTGTGCATATCTATTATATTTTTGTAATATTTTCTCACATTTCACAGTGTGTTCTTGAAGGTTTTAATTTGAAAGAACTGTAGCTTTAAAAAAAAAAATTACCATCTTTGAACAGAAAAAGGAAATTCTAAAAGAAAACATATTGGCCTACCTTAGCTTGCATTCACTTATCAGGCTGAAACACTGTATGAAGATCTTGGCTGATACTTAAGAAAATAAAAGATATATTAATGTCAAAATTTGAGGATAACAGTGAAAATGTTCTGGGCAAAGAATTAGGACATAAAACTAGAGGGATTGGCTACCCTGAGGGAGAGAAACTTCACCGAGTGTTTTGATGGTTTTGGTTTTAAGCTTCAGTAGCAGAAGAGTTTCAAGAGAAAGGGAGGAGAAGACAGTGCCCTGCAACACAGGCTGGCTTTTCATTAAAGGAGAATAAGGGCATATTCTGATTAGCAGGAGAAATAATTAAAGGAATTCTGTATTCTCAGAGGTCACAAGATCATGCTTTGATATGATCTCAAATGCAATCCCTGTACTAACTATCGGACATCTTATTTAAGGAAAATACATGAATACTGTAGCTGGCGATGCGATCACATGGATTATACTCTTAATTATTTTTATTGTCTTCCTTGAAATTTTGTGACTTTTATACATTTTTAAATAAAAAGGCAGAAAAAAGTCCTTAGTATAGTCAACAGGTAATTTAGTGTTCCTTTTGAAGGCCTTAGCAGCTTTCTAAAGCCTTACTATGAATCACAGTGAAGGAAAAACTTCAGCCTGTATTGGGGAGGGGGGGGGTATTTTAATTTAATTTTCTTTTCCAATGACCCTTTCACTTTCTAGATTTCAATGCTTTCACTATGAAATAAATTTCATTTAATCTAAGCATAAGGACACTTAATTATCTTGGAGGAGCTCTTAATTATGTCATTTCCAATAATGGTGGAACTTCTTTTTGTCTGAGACTAATCAAAGGTAAAAGAAGTCAGAGTGCACTTTGGAATTAAATTGGAATAGTTTTGTGCTCTGGCGATTTCACACCAAGCAAATAGTACTCAAAGAACTGATGGTCTTCCTTGATACAATTTTAAGGTCTAAAAGTTTCTTTTGTATCAGGTGTATGTTTATTATGTCTACTTATTGATTTCTAATCACACCCATTGTGTTCCTGTACAAACTCAGAAGGGGTGAGGAGACATAAATATTAACCGTGATCAACCACTCAAATGGCCCAGTGCTTCCCCTAAAAAGCACCTACCAAACCTAAATGTTCCTGCAGATAGTTTACACCTTAACCTTTTGTCAGATTTTTTGATGTCCTGAGATGGAGACTGTGGTGGTTTAGGTTTATGCTAAACCAGTGCTAAAAAACACAGGGATGTTTTCATTACTGCTGTGCAGTGCTTACACTGTGTCAAGGCCATTTCTGCTCCTCACACCACCAGCAAGAAGGCTGGGCATGCACAAGAATTTGGGAGGAGACACAACCAGGACAGGTGACCCCAGCATACCCAAGGCATATTCCAGCCCATATGGAGTCATTCTCAGCATGTAATACTGAAGGATGAAGAGGGAATGGAAGATGTTTGGAGTGATGGCCTTTGTCTTCCCAAGTCAACGTTACACGTGATGAAGCTGTGCTTTCCTAGAGATGGCTGAGCACCTGCCTGCCCATGGGAAGTGCTGCAAGCACTTGCAATGTTTTGTTTGCATGCGTGGCTTTTGTTTTCCCTATGAAACTGTCTTAAACTAAACCCATGAGTTTTCTCACTTTCGCCTTTCTGATTCCCTCCCCCATCCTGGTGTGGGGAGAGTGAGTGAATATCTGAGTGGGGCTTAGTTGCCAGCTAGCAAGGTCAATGCATGTGATTACACAAGTTGATAAGAGAGACGTACAAACGTTTCCAGAAACAAAAAAAACCTTAACGTCTTATTAAGCAAACATGAAAAGAAAATAATTTTCTCTTTACTGGAATTGGGTTTTAAGCATAATACCAGAAGTCAGACTGTACAGACAGTTAAGATGAAATGCTCGCCCCCTGTAAAACTACCAGCGAAATGGCTCCTAATTTTCTTTGAGGCAAAGGTATATGGTAACTCACTTTCCTCAATAAACACAGGGGATATTCACACAAAAATTTGAGATTTCCAGTATAAAAGGTGCTTTAAAGAAATTTAATTTTCCCTATAATATTCTACTTTTTCTCTTAGGGGCATGCTTATATTACCTTCCAATGTGCTGTTTGATCTTCATAAGTTTTATTATTTAAGAGTATAAATCAGTTCTTATATGTTTCAATAAATCTGGTTCTTATTTCAATTAATGAAAGAATATATGTAAATTAAATAAATCTGTGGTTCAAGCATAGCACATGTAATCTCACAGAGCTCTACAACGTCCTGCTTTTTCTACACAGAGAGAATATCACAGCTTCTTTTGAGATAGGGATGGACATAGTAGATTCACAAAATTTAAAGCTCCTAATAAAACTAAGAATTGAACCAAGGACTACAGAATTCCTGAAGTATCCATAGCCTTGTCCAAATCCTTCTTATATGATTTTCCTCACAAAAAAAAAAAGCTCTTATCAATTCTGTTCTCAGGTTTCTATCTTTCTGTAACTATGTGGCTATCTTTAAATTCAATACTTTTTCTGGAAAAGGTGGATGAATTAGGCTAAATTAATATATTTTTCCTTCTGAATGAAAATGTAATGATAAGTGTTTGAGAATATGTGTATTTCTGGATGCAGTCTCTTTCAATTTGCCATGCCAGCGCTTTTGTGGTTTTATGTCAAAGTTACATTTCGGGGCAAACACTTTACTGGAGTTTCAATTTACCTTTCAAATAATTCACAACTCAAAAAAATATTAGTTTATACACAACCAGAGTGTGTTCTAACTGTAAGACTGTATCATAAACAATATTTGCACCTTGTTAGAAAAACATAAGCAGTACTTGGGCTTATGAAGCTTGAGTAGCTTCTTTTTGCCACCCTGGAAGGATTTTCTCCTTGCAGAAAGGGAATTGGCTTGGCCACTGAGGAGTCCTAAACTAATAGCAAAATAATTGTTAAGTGTTGGAAAAGAACCTTGCAAGCTGTGACATTTGGAAATAATCTGCAGGTTATAGACATACACAGTCTTCAGGATTCAGTGATCACTGAGGGTATGTGTTTTACTGTTTCTATGTATTTGGGATGAACAAAATTAAATCTCCCGTATAAAGTGGAAACACTCTTGCTCCCATGAGGATAGGAGATTTACATATTCTTATCACTCAGCCTCCAATAATATTCCTTAAAGGGGCTGGTTAATTAGCTGGGGCAAAAACAATCTTCTCCTCTTCCTGTAATACTTAGAATCATAGAGCTATGATTTAGACAAATGGTCTAGAACTGATTTCTGCATGCTATTTTTTTTTACCTGAGTTATGAGTGCCAGAAAAAGTGCCTCTGGTAATTTTTGTAACTTAAAAAGTCTCACACATGAAGTCACAGATTTAATTTAGATGTGTAATGGAACAGAGTTCTAGAAAAAAAAGATTTTTCTTGAGATCTACAGTTAGTTTTTAATATAAAGATTAAGTTCTTTAAACTAAATTCAACACCAGAAGAATTTTAATTAATTTTTACATTATTTGGTGGTGCTAGGATTGACTATTCGATACAGCTTTTCCACGGTTAATTCCCCAGATCCATGAAATACAGGATGCTTGTTAAAGCTGGGCTTGAATGGCAGTCCTGGTCAGTACTGCTGGAACCGGACAAAGGGATAAAAGAAAAAATTGTGTAAAAGGGCTGTAAAGTGTTCTTAAAATCAAATAATAGCAGTACAACTGGTACAAAAGAAGGTGAAAATATCCTACAGGAAAAATTAGATGTCTTGTAGGCGAGAATTATACAAATGGAGTATCACAATTAAAAGGTCATATATTCAATGACTGCTATGAATTTCTACAATGAAGTCGTGGCTTGTCAGCAGAAAATGTCAAAGGAACATTAAAAGATGACCGTAACTGATTATGACCTATTGCTGGTGCACAGGCTGTGAAAAAGGTAGTTAGGGATATTTCCCCTCATTGTGCCTATGGAACACACCACATAATGGCAACCAACCGAAAAAGTGGTGGCAGGAGCTTATTGAGGAAACCCCATGAAAAGCTGGTCACGACACTTAAAGAAAGACAGAACTCTTAAGGAACTGCTGTTAAAAAGACATGCTCTGTGGCATGGAGAGGCAAAACGAAAAAGGCCCAGTTGGCTTATCTGGGTAAAATTAAGGCTGAGTAAGTGTATGAGCATTCTCTTCAATCAATATATCAGGAACCACCTTTAGAAAGGGTAAACAAAAAAAATATTGGCAACAGAAAACAAGAAAAAAAGAGGACATAGCCTTTCTAAGGTACAATGTTTCCTTCCACACCTAAGATTTGCAATTTTTTCTGATTTATTCACACAGAAAATTCTAACTTGCAATGCAATAACCAGGTTGTTTTATACTAACATACAGTTATGGATTAGAAAATTCATGTATCTCACCAGGAATTGACACAACTCTCAAAAGATCAGAGATAAGGAATTTTATCCTGTTACCTATTCACTCTATGTTTCAAATCAAACATAGCAGATGACCTAGCTAAATATGGAAAATTTAAATGCCGAGTAAACATCCTAATAAATTGCCTGCCAGCAACCATTTAAAAAATTATTGCACTTGGAAACACTGAAATCACCTAAGTTGTCAAGAAAGCAAAATTCATTTATAAATGATTTATCAAATCTTAATTTGTCGCATCTATTATAGATATTAAATAATTTTTATGGTTTGTACATACTCATATGTAATACACACTTTTAGCTGATGGAATTCTATCATTTCAAAAAGATGGGAATTAGCAAAAGTCCACATTAGAGTAATACTAATGTAGAAAAAATAGGACTTTTTAAGACCAGCAGTAAATGCATTCCTAAAGGAGCCAATGGGCAGAAAGCCTAGTATTTCACATTCCTGTAGTAAACATCGTAATGAGGTCCCAGTTCAGGACAAATATTTATAGAACTGCCTTACACACTTGCTAATCCCTTCCCCCATAGCAGTCACAGCACAGCTCTTCATGTATAATGGATGGCTTTGCAAATGCGGATGAAATTCTTATGTCTGTGTGTGAGAGACAATAGCTTTCAGAAGACTGTTAAATGATAGACGAGACCTGAAATCATCATGAATAAAATAAAAATTAGTAATGTATTCACTAGGTTTGAATGTTTATTTTGGTGCCAGTTTTTTCAGAAAAAAATATTACAATCCTCTTTCCCAAAAAATATCTTGAGTAGAGAATACACTACTACACCTTTATTTACAAAGTTCTCTGTGCAAAATAAGGTGTTTAATAGAAAACAAAAACCTGGTTTTGTCCAAAAGCTTTTTAACTATTCTGGCTTGTACCTGAGTGGTTGCTTTTATTTCTTTGCTGTCAATGCATTTTTAATGTTTTTAAATTGCCTTGTTCTTACTGACTTAGGCTGAAATTCTGCTGGCACCATCTGTGAAAGGTTGCCAAATAGTGGGTAATTTGCCACTGCTGATTTCCCAGTGGAAGAGACAGGTTTTCCCAAAGTAACTTTATGCATGTAAAAGCAAGAGGGCAGGAAAATCAGGAAAGTGGGCAATTCAACAAAGAGAACTAAGTGGAGTAAAATGAAGAGATAGGTATTTTTGATGTGGGTGCAATAATTTTATGCCAAGAAAGCAGAGACACTTCCATCTCCTCAGTCTATTCCTACCCTGTTTCCAAAGGACGAGAGCAATAACAGTATGTCGGTAATGTCTCCTATCTGTGACAATACCGGTTATTAGCCATACACAGACACAAAACAGCTGATTGTAATTGATTCTAAATCTTTATAATAAATTTTTTTTAAAATTGGAGATAATTCTCCAATCTGCCTCTGAGATTTGATGCCAGAAAAATTATTTCTTCGAGCTTAAGGCTGTCAGGGGACGCAGATCTAGTTAGATTCCATTTGCCACAAGATATTAAATCTCATCTATATAGCCAGTAGGAAGCCTAAATATTTTAGACTAAGTTTGTGAAACTGAATTGTGAATCAGAACCGGGGTATATGACTTGAAGATCTGCTCCCAGCAGGGAACTGATTAGGTAAGATGCACACAAGTGAACAGAAAAAGAAAATCATATCCCACATTGAAACAGGATATTTCATTGTAACAAAAAAAAAAAAAAGGCAATTAATAGGAATCGAAGTATGGAAATAATTTTAGTTTAGGAAGTGAGGAAAGAGTCATTTCTCCTGCCTTATTTCATAAAGACTCGTGTTCTACATCATCGGAGTTTTCTCTGAAACTCCTGGTGATGTATAGCTTTTCAGCCCTCATTCATTCCTGTAAGTTCCATGTGCATTTAAGAATTCAAAGCGGGTGTGGTGGATTGGCCCAGCTATCAGCCAGACACCAACACAGCCACTGACAGAATCACAGACTGGCTGAGAATAGAGCAGACCTATGGAGGAAATCTGGTACAAACACCCTGCTCAAGCAGGGCCGCCTACAGCCAGCTTCCCAGGATGGCCATTGAATATCTCTAAGGAGGGAGACCCTAGAACCTTTCTGGGCAAACTCTGCTAGTGCTCAGTCACCCTCACAAATAAAAAGTGTTTACCGATGTTTAGAGGGAACCTCCTGTGTTTTAGTTTGTATCCACTGCCGCTTGTCCACAGTGCTTGGACACCACTGAAAAGGGCCTGGCTCCCTCTTCTTTACACCTTTCATTCAGGTACTTACATACATCGATAAGATTCCTCACTGAACCTTGTCTTCTCCAGGCTGAATAGTCGCAGCTCTCTCAGCTTTTCCTTGTATGAGAGGTGCTCCAGTCTCTTTGCCATCTCAGTGGCCACCTTTGCTGGACTATCTACAGTATCTCCAGGTCTCTAAACACTGCGTAGCCAAAAACTGACTGAGAGCACACTCATTCCCCTTTGCTCTGGAATGGGGAGAAAAGAGAAAGAAGGCAAGAAAACTCATGGATCAAGATAGAGTGAAGCAAAAGATGTACGCTTGAGCAAAGAATAAAAAAAGGGAACTTTTCACTACTTCTCATTAACGGGCAGTTGTCCAGCCACATCTGGGAAAGGAAGATCTCAGTATTCACAATGGTTACCTGGAAAGAAACCATAACAACACATGTACACCGCTCCTGTCCTTTCCTTGAGCTTTTATCGTGAGGGACATCATATGAAATGGGGTGGGACAGGACAGGACGGGATGGGATGGGATGGGATGGGATGGGATGGGATGGGATGGTGTAGGATAGCCCTTTGGTCAGTTTGGGTCCTGGTTTTGACATTTCTAGCCTCTTTCCCATTCCCAGCCTACACACGTGGAGAAAGATAAGACCTCGATGCTGCACGAGCACAGTTCAGTAACAGCCAAAGGCCTTAACTGGTGTGTTTACAGCCCTGTTTTAGCCACAAAGCCAAAACACAGCAGCATATGGGCTTCTCTGTAGGGACATTAATGCTACCAGCCAGACCTAGCAGCAGTTATAAATGGAGAGACTTTTTGCATGAACATTCTTGAAACAAAAGCATGAAGTGAGTGAAGATAAACACGAGAAGGGGGGAATATAGCACGTTTATAACATAAATAATTCTGGATGTTCATTTTTCCTTTATATAAATCTGAATTCTGTGGGATTGAGAGCGTTCTGGAATCAGACCTGATTGCAACATGGAAAAAGACACAAACATCCACAAAGGACTTAGTAGGTCCTGAGAAAACTTACAAAAATAAATCCTTCCTCAGAAGCTCTGCTTTTCATTCTGACCTTCACTTACCTATCTGATCTCAAAATCAAACAAGCTTATTAAAGTGCTTGTCTACACAAGACTATTCTCCTGGCATTTATGCTTGATTAGAAATGACTGGGTAAGCACCCAAATAAAAAAGCTAGGTTCATGTTTACCTATTGCTGCTGGAAGCCTAGAAGCTCCTGACACAAACACAGCCTCTAGAATTAGACATTGCAGTAGCAATCACAGGGACATTTTGCAAACTGAGCAACCAGTTTTGTCTTTTTCACCCAAATTCTGAAGGCTAAGGGCAAGCCCATCTAAGTCTCATCAAGAAACAGATGCAGACTGAATCATCAACCACATACTGATGCCACTGCATTTCCTTTTGCTTTTTTTCCCTCCATTTTTATTCTTTTAAAGTCCTTTCTACTAAGCTCAATGGTGTTTTTTTACAGAGTTCTGTGACATGGCACTCCTAGCAAATGCACTTGTGATTCTTACCTAAAAAGTGCATTTCTGATTGCAATTTACAATGAATAGCTGGTTTAATGCCATAATTTCTGTAAGAACAATTCAGCAGCACACATTAAGACAGGTCTTTAAACTAAACTGAATCAATGTGTGGTTCAGAAATTTAGAACCAATTACAGCCTCTCGACAGTAAAATCTGGTGCATGGCCATTAAACGAAGTATTTTACAGAGTCTGACAGAATTGATGAAATAATCCGTTATGAGCTGTGTATCATCTCACTTATTTTCCAGACTAGAAAAGTCTGGCTTGCAAATTATGGAATTCTTGATTCAGGAAGCCTGAATGGGGAAGTTTCAAATGTGAATTTCTGTGTTATGATTAATGAAGGAAAACTAGGTTGAATAAAATTAAGTATCAGTTTTAATTACATAAATATTATACCATTACAAATAAAAAAGATTGCATTTTGTGAAAGAGACTTTCACTGTTATACATGAAACTGTAGAAAATACAGCGATCCTGTAACTGAAGGCTATACCATAGAGCAGACAAAGAGGACAAATTATATGGATATAAATTCTGGAGTTCCTATATTTTAATAAATTTATTTTAAATACCTATTTATATGGATTTTATATTCATTTATATATAGGTGTAAAATATTATATTTTTCCATACCTTTTAATTGTCTACAACAGCACAAACTTTATAGCTACAATAAGCCTTGGGGACTGTTGCACATCCGAAACTACTACATCAGGGAAGCTACAATAACATTAATAAAACACACGTAACTGACATTTGTACATTTCCTTTGTTTTTTCTCATTTATATATTTTGTGGGTATGTTTAATTTGAAATGTCTTAATCTTTTGAAAACCATAGAAGTACAAACCATTTTCCACAGCTTGCTTTCCTTTTTCTGGTTGTGATAAAGAACAAAGTTAAAACTTTATCTCTAATATTAGCCATGAACTAAAAATATTTCTTACAACTAGTGGCAAATTGTAAAAGTCAGAACTTCGTTAGATGAAAAATATCAGCACCGAAGAGGCAACAATTGTGTAGTCAGTAATTAATAAGGTTGTTGTCACTTGTGTGTGAGGTAATGTAGGAATAACAGTGGAGAGAGACATTAGAAAATAAAGCAAAGCATTAGATTCCTCCAGTGAGGAGAAAATGTTTCAGTTTCTGCTCAGTACAGCACTGTTCTTTAGCTAAAAACCTTTCAAGAAACTTCCTCACAATAAATAACTTCCACTGTTAAAAGCTCTCTCCGATGCTGGAGATTTGGGTGAAGTAAACGCTCCTCTGACTTAGTTCAGAGACAAAAGACACTTGTGTCAAACTTCTCCCTTTAATAATCCAAAAGTGTTCTCCTTTCTTTAGAAACAGCTCTTTTCTCTTTTTTTAAAATCTATCTTACAGGTAATGTTTCTCTAAATATTGCAGCTTTCTATGGAAGGTTATTTAACTCTTTTCTTGTTACTTCTGTGAAATACTCATAAACAACCATTGCTACATGTAAAATGAAACACTATATGTTTCCCATTTTGATTTATTTATTTAAGAGGAATTCAAAATGGTACGTATTGAGACTATTACAAGTGGATTTGATTTATTCGGTTTTGATTGCAGTCTCCATCTATTCCTTCATGTAGGTCCAATAAATACGACTGTCTGCAAGCTCTGACACAGTGTAAGGGAGAATAATGAAGACACATGTGGGAGCATGAGATCATTGCTCATAAAGTGAGATTTTCCTGCTTATGGAATGAAAATAAAAGGTGTAAGGTTGGGTACCTATTTTATTGTTCAGATCTATCAAGCTCTCAAATAATAAAATTCATATTTAATTGGAAATAATATGGATAGATAGTTGATGATAATAATTACATACTGTCATACAGTTGCACTCAAGTAGGATATGACATGCAACTGATATTTTATGAGTATGATTTGCCACCTCTGTGAAAAATTTTAAGGTTTGGTTCATTGTCAAATACTGGTCTTTACATGGTGGCCACTGTGTTTGTGGAGTTGTGACCATTACACAACTCTGATATTGGTAAACCAGTTTAAGTATCAGAATATCAATCTATAAATTCTGAATGCGGTAGGCATTCCTTTTTCCCTTTTTATCTTTTCTAGTTTTCATTTGTTACCTTTTTTTTTTTTTTTTTTTTAAGTAATAATACTAAGTAGAATGATTTCCTCTGAGGCTTTAAGCCAGCATCTGTCTTACAATTCAAAGTCATCCCAGCTGTTGTTCTGGACACCTTGATAGATGTACCTCAGGGGTCCATATTGGGACCAGTGGTATTTAATGTCTTCATTAATGACAGACAGAGGGATTGAGCGCACCCTCAGAAAATTTGCTGATGATACCGGGCTGAGTGGTGCAGATGACACTCCTGAAGGACGAGATGCCATCCAGAGGGACCTAGACAAGCCTGAGAGGTGGGCCTTTGGGAATTTCATGCGGTTTATACAAGACCAAGTACAAGGTGGTGCACATCCATCAGGACAATCCCTGGTGTCAACACAGTCTGGGAGATAAACAGATCCAGAACAGCCCTGCCGAGGAGGACTTGGGAGTGCTGATGGGTGAGAGGCTGGACATGACCCAGCCATGTGCGCTCCCAGCCCAGAAAGCCAAACGTGCCCTGGGCTGCATCCAGAGCACCGTGGGCAGCAGGGGAGGGAGGGGATTCTGCCCCTCTTCTCTGCTCTGGTGAGACCCCACCTGCAGTGCTGCATCCAGCTCTGGGGTCCCAGAACAGGAAGGATATGGATCTGTTGGAGCGAGTCCAGAGGGGGCTACCAAGTTGATTAGAGGGATGGAGCACTTCTTGTACAAGGAAAGGCTGAGAGAACTGGAATTGTTCAGCCTGGAAAAGAGAAGGCTTAGGGGTGACCTAATTGTGACCTTTCAGTACCTGAAGGGAACTTACAGGAAAGATGGGCCGAGACAATTTACAAGAACATGTTGTGACAGGACAAGGGGAATGGTGCCTAACTGAAAGAGGGTAGGTTTAGATTAAATTTCCTTACTGTGAGGGTGGTGAGGCACTGGAACAGGTTGCCCAGAGAAGTTGTGGATGCCCCATCCCTGGAAATGTTCAAAGCCAGGATGGATGGGGCTCCGAATAACCTGGTCTAGTAGAAGGTGTTCCTGCCCATGGCAGGGAGGTTGGAACCAGATGATCTTCAATGGCCCCTTCCAACCCAAACCATTCTATGGTTCCATGATTTGGAAGTCACAAGACATTTTAAAAGATATGTTGATGTGAAATGCAGTTTCTCTTTGTTTCTTTTGCTGCTCAAGACTAGTAGTTCATGTTAGAAAAGCAATAAATTAAAAAATATAAACCTGAAAATGCTCAAGAATGGTGGAGAAATATTAAGTTCCAAGTCTGTGCTGCAGCTGCGGTGTAGAGATTTCCTTTTAAAACTTCGAAGAAGTAGTGTATACATATATATATGAGAAATAAACTCTCTGCATTCATTTGTGGGATATGGATATATGAGTTTGAGAATCCAGAGTCAACTATCTACATTATTGCTCCTCACATGAGAGTTTTTTCATGCTTGAGCTTCTGTTTTAATTTGAGTTTAGGAAAAGGCACCAAACTAATTAAGTAGCAGCATAATGCATCCCTTAAAGACAGGTAGGCTGAATAGTTCCATAGTAGTGATTCCTAGGACGACAATTACTGCTAATAAACCTTGAGCTAAAGAAACCTGAAAAATACCATGGCAGAGTAATTTCTTTCCAAAAGGGAATTACTTATACCTCCTGTCTGATCTGTGACCATTGCAGAAGTAAAAATGGAAAATTTAGACACTGAAATTTCTCACAAGTTTTTCTTACAAGTTTTTTTTCTGGAATATAAGCAGCTATTCCAGGATATCCTCGTATATATCCAGGATTCCTGCCCACTTCTTAAAGTAGTTAATAGGAAAAAGTGAGAGTTGTACTTATAATTTGCTCAGATCCTTTCTAAAGTTTTTGAAGTTTTAGAACTCAAATATTAGAGACCATCCTCTGCAAAAGGATAAAATTTCACCAGATTATTAATAGCAACAGACTAATTAACGATTAAATATCCTTTTGTTAGGCCATATTAACTGTTAGCATTGAGAAGCCACCAGGTGAAACGGTCTCTGACAAAATCTTCTGCATTTCTCTGAAGCAATTCTTCTATATTTTAAAATTAATCTGAAGGAGCATAAGAAGAGTCAGGTTAAACTTGTAAATGAACAGTCTCTCTTTCTTTGTAGTAAGGATATCGTTAGGTCTTCTATAAAATTACCAGAACTTTTCTGCCCTTAGAATATGCTTAGGTAACCTATTCTCCAGACTTCAGCTGATTTCAGTTATCACCTTCAGTGACATGCTTTCTTACTAGTTTTCACCAAAGCAATTTTCACATTACATATTTAATTTACTTTGAAGCCTGACTGGGCTAATACAATGTTTGGTATTAATGGTTAGAGGCTCCATCTCCCACTGATCCTATGAATTAATAATTTCAAGTCTTCTACTCACACTTTAATTCATGTAGAAAGGTAAGAATGCTTTTTGAACCACAAATAAGTGTACTGCTGCTTGCCTTTTTGATCGGGTTGTATTCAGAGCTGGTGTGCCACCACAGAATATCCCGTAGGAACAATGGTAAGATTTTTCCCCTCATTACTCAGAAAATATGTACATGTTCATTTCTGACAGGTTGTACCATATCAACCATACAGCTTCAAATCATCTGACAGGCAATCTAACAACTACCATAGCAGAACCATGTGCCAGTTCTCAGGAATACCAATATTTACTGTCTTCAGAAATCACTCTCGGTGTGTAGAGAATGAGCAGCAGCATAAAAGCCTTCAACTGATGTCTGTCAGACAATTTTCTACTCCGTTTTTCTTCCAGAGACAGTGACCTAGTAATAATGAGTGACAATAATAGACATTATGGCAGGCAAAGCTGACAACTTAAGGCTTTGAGTTTTACTTTGGAAATAAAAGTAAATAAAATATTTTTTATATTTTTTCTCCCCCTTTTGAATATCGCAAGAAACAAGTCAGCTGTGCCTGAACCAGCTCCCAGAAACTGTCAGGTCCAGTGCTCCATCTCCTGTGCTGGGAGTTCCCATGGCAACGTCTTTAGCTGAAGTAAAAGGAATTACAGATAGATACTTAATTTTTTTTTTCCCCTGGCTCCCCCTTTCCCCTCCTCTCTGTGCCAGTTCAGAAAAAGTGTTGCTCTCTAATCTTCGAGGCGCTGAGAACTGCCATTGAGCCACCCAGCTACATTTGCACTGTTTGAAAAGTCTGTCCTAGTTCCCCTCAGTCTCTTGGGTGTCTGATTTACGACATCAAACAAGAAAAAAAAGGCAAGAGGGACTTTCAAGAGTGGAAGTTCTTGTGGGCAGAAGATGTTAGCCCAGAGCTGTCTTCAGTTCCAGTGCCTGAAAAACACAGCATGTTCAAATTTATTTTTTTTATTAATTTGACTGCAATTTTCCAAGGAGCGCGGCTATAATCCTTAAAGATAAGACATCACACATGAACTGTAGCATCTAGAACCATGACTGCAGAATATTTGCAGATGGTCAGATTTATGTCAGTGAATTGTGCTCTGATGAGGTTGGTGGTTGCGTTGGCCGCATTTGGCAACTGAAAAAGGCTTATAACTGCAGCAATTGTCTGTGAGAAAATAACCTCAAGCTAGGTGAATTTTTTGGAAAATTTTGCAAAAATTTCATCAAAATGTCACTCAAAAATCAATTAACTTTTTTTCAGCATGCAGGCCTACTGGAAAGAAAAGCACAATGACAGGCATACAACATCCAGTTCTTGCTCAGGCTGTAGTTCCAGTGAGAGCATAAATGGTGAGGCAGTTTATTTTTTAAAATAAGTGAAAGCCAATACTGATTTTAAATTTGTTTCAGAAATTCTGAAATAAGTATGAATATTTGAGATTTTTCTTGTAGCAGAAGCATTCAATAAATCAGATTTGTATATCCAGTCCACACCACAGCTTAGCTGTTTTTGTTCTAACTACATAATTATGATCACTAATCATCTTAAATTCAGAATGCCCCTTTCTTCAAAGGTGTGAAAAAGAGCTCTGTTACATAGTCCAAGTTTTATCCTTGGTTAAAAAAAAAAAAGGTGCACCTGTCTCCTTGCCCAGATCTTTATTTGAGCATCTTAAAAATCTCCCTTGTTTCTTTCATTTCATTTAGTTGCTGACCAAAGTAATTGTGCCTTCAAAATCCTGTACAGTTGTTTTTGTATTACTGTTCCGGCTTTGTCTTTTAATCCAATTATCAAGTAAAAAATTGGTATAATCTCCCATGGCAAACAGTTTGCTTTTTAATTATGAAGAAGCCTGTCACCTAACAAAGAGTTTCACAGGTGAAAGGTCTCCTCTGATCCTCCACTAACTCAACATTTTGTCTGTTCCTGTTTCAGTTAAAGAGAGCTCTCGGAACGATACATCACATGGAGGTTTTCCCCTTCCCCTGACAAATGCTGTGGATCAAAGACCTGCTGTGGTAAGAAGATTAAAAAATAATAATATGATGATAAAACAGATGCTAGCAATGCAATAAAGATCTCATGTACTCTAGACCACCAATAATAATGATGCATGTCTGGATGATAGGAACATCTCCCCATTCTATGTCAAACACTCTGCTTGTCTCATAGCGCATAAAATGGAAATTTTGTTCCCCCCATATAGTTCACTAGAAGTTCTTCTATTATTCATGTATGAGCACTAACTGGAATGAATAAAATACTTTCACACAGTAATAAAACTAATGAATCGTGCAGTAAGGTTTAGGTACAAGGGCTTAGGCATGCTAACAAGTTACCGTGTGTCAGCTGCTTCACGAGAAGCGTGCAAAGATACACAGTTAAAAGCCTATACAAGTTTAACCTTTTTTTACAGATTCCCATAGAATATGTTAATTGAACTTTTTTCTATAAAAGCTATTTGATAGACTTTTTTTTCTTAGAAAACATCTTTTCAACTTTTTTTTGAAGGAAACTCTAAAATTAATCTAAAATCTAAAATTTCTTTGAGTATTTTCCTGAATTTCCTTAGATAACCTTTTAATAGGAATTTCTTTTCTTACTAGTGTTAGTAAATACAGCATTTCCAGAACAAGTATATTGCTCCTTCCTACATCTGGCCCCCGCTTCTGCATGTAACATGCTGCATTCTTATTTCCCTTGGTTTATTTTGAAGAGTATCGCCTTAAACATTTGCTGGTTTTAGTAAAGAAGGCAGTCCTGCATTTTCACTCTTATGGTTATCTCAGTTTTTGTTTGAGATCTCTCTGTGTATAACCTGCAATGTATTCAGTGTCATCAAGTATTGAGGTTTAACTTTCTATAGCACATCAGAGGGAATTTAGATGGTGACCGAATCCAAATGCTCATGAACCCAGTTTATCCATCCCATTATTAAATAGAAACAGTCTTTTTAAACCTTAATTGTCTTTGCTTTAAATTAATTAAAAAAAAAAAAAAAGAAAGCAATTTATTAGCACAGAGCACTTTATGTACCTGCAGCAAATGTGGACATAAAGTGGACATAAAAGGAACATCTCACTAACAGGTCAAGAAAAATATTTCATAATTACATTTTTGCTAGTGATGTTTTTATATTTATATGAAACAAAAAAATTAATACTTTTTCTTTTATTATTTGTAACTTTTTTTTTTCTCCGAAAGAAGAATTGAATGAGTGTTAACATTTACTGTTAGCTTTGATTCCTGGAGAAAAGTATAAGTGACGTATTTATTTTCTTCCCTAAAATTTCTGTCTATGGTATCTCCTACTTGTAGATTTACAATGCTTCATATTTTTTTCAGCTTTACTGGAACAACTTAATATTTTAAGCTGCTGAATCTTGTGCGCTGCTACTTTTCTTCTTCCTCTTTGAAATTATTAAAGGTTTTATCTTTATTACATACCTCTGGGCTTGCTCCAAGGCCTGTAGTTACCAATTGAAATATTCTCTGTCACAAATATATTTTTTCATGCTGTAAATTGATTCTTCAGGCATAAAAAATCATGTGGCTGAAATAAACTAAGAAGATTCTTGAGTACCTTTAAAACCAAAAATAAAACCTTAATAATCTGTGTCTGGTTTGTGCCATACAAAATAGATCAGAAATTCATTTCACAGTGAGACTGTTATAAAACTGATATATAAAGAGATGATAATAAGGCCATGTTGCTGCTAGGGCCCAATTCATTTATTCTACTCATGGATTTTTGGCTAGTTTAATCCTCTTCCTGGCATTGGGTTTGGGTTTCGGTGAGTGAGGGGGGGGTGTGTCTTCAGCTGTCTTCCTGCCTTTTTTTACCCCATACACCTAGAATACACCAAGTGCTTTTTTTTGGCCTCTAGTCAAAGGATGTCATCAGGCTGCTGATAAAACATTTGTCCTTTGTTATCTCACTGTTTTTTGATAACTTGCAAGTGAACACTGCTCTTCAGTGTCAGAGAAGCATATTTGCTCTCAGGGGCTTGATTCATAAAGGTAGTTTACATTCTATATATACTTTTCCCATGGATACACACACACTGTTAAACAGACATTTTTCAAGCTCTCAAAAATTTTAAGCTTAATTTATCTTTTTGTATGGGTACTAATATCATATTGCATCAGTACTAACATTCTTTTTTTTGCAGGCAAAAAACTGCAAGTTAATATGCCTAAACTGTAAATTCTCGAAAGCCAGGAGTGGTCTACTTCATTTCTTGTATGATGTCTAATAGAGTATTGTCTTAGTGTCTTGTGTGTGACTGAAGGTGCCAATAGCATTCATGTTAGAAATCAACTAATTGTAAATGTAGACTTTAAAGTATATTGCAAAGTATTGCAAGCCTGCAGTCTTACATCAAGGGGTATAACAAAAAAAAAATGGAATCAAGGCTTTTTTATTCTCATATTTATAATGAATTACGCATACTCTATTTCTTTACTTGTCATTTTATAGTAAAATAAAATAATTTTTAAAAAGCATTAAGGAGCATTTTTAAGATCTCCAAGCCTCTTCTCTTGAAGGGAATGGTCAAATATCCTGAAGTGATATTATGAACTATAATTAGGCATTTGCTTGTTAGCTTGAAGTTTGAAAATTATGGCTTTCAGAGAAAAAAGGAAAACAGCACATAGACTATGTGACCCATGTTCTCCTAATTGATAAGCAAAGTAAACTTCTAAATCTGGGGTCTAAAATGCTATTACTTTCCTAAGGTCGTCGCTATAAAAAGGAGTGTGCCTCTTTACCAATCCATGTCTCAGCACATTTCTAGTAGCATAGCAGTTTGGAGCACAGGGTTACTTGGAAAAGGATATCTTTAAAAGTTGTCAAAAAGACCTGTTGAACAGTTGTCTCTGGAATTGGCATGAGTTTACCATGTGCAGAGCCAAAAAAGTAAGATCCGAGGAGAAAAAAAGTGCTGTGTTACAAAAAGTATTTAAAAGTCAACATCGGGGAAGATATATCTTGGGTACTCACAGCACATGGGTAAACAAAGGACTAACACCTACCAGAAAGCTGAAGAGATAGCAGCAATATTCTCTCTGAGATCTATTAAATAGAATGCTTTTTATTAAAGAGAGATGGGAAAAAATAGCACGGAAAATACAAACCCTTTCAACAGCGTCATGAAAGAATATTCAAATTATAGTGCTAAAATTTTAAGAATGATATTTATTTGCCTGTTGCATGCAGGTGCAAGTCCCTCAACACTAAAGATAATTAATTCTATGAATTAACAGCAGAAGAGGTCCCTGGAAGAATTGTAGATTTTGGTAGTGAAATGGAAATTACCTAACTCTTGTCTCACAGGAGACACTGGGTTATGTCAAATGATGTTGATTCATAGTCTCTAATACCAATTAATATTTTTTTTAATGGCAAACTTACAAAAGAAACTAAATGAATTGCTTTCTTAATGTAGTAATATCTTTCATTAACAATAAACAGCTGATATTACTGGAGGATTTGTGCAGTAACAGGAGCAATAATTTGTAACAAATGAAAGTAATCCACAGTACTAGAGAATTTTAGCTGTATAATTTAACTTAGGTAAATTATTAATGCTATTAAATTGTTAGAAAGAGCCATGTGAGAATGCTTTACAGATTTCAAACACGGATTCATTCAGGCCTGAATGAAAGGGCTCACATGAAGATCAGTCCTGAACCGTAGGAAAATAAGTTGTGCAGCACCGCACAAGTGCTTGATTTAGGATATTTAGCAAAGTTTAATTCCAAAAGAGATTTGAAAACTTGCTGCTTTCTGATATACAAATACTGGAGATGGTATGGTGAGAAATTACTCAGGATATGAAAGTCCCATTTCTAATACTGTCACTAATTTTTCTTAATAAATCTCGTCTGAAATCCTTTCTTTCTGTGACAGTCATATACCACCGTTATAACAATGCAATGATATGAAAACCGTTCAAAACCAATAGTGCTCTCTGTTGCTGCAAGCAGATGAGTCCCAGTAAAGATGCCCATCAGCTGAGTACGATCTGGGTAGACTGAAACTCTCATTTTGTGAAGAGGATGGGACCCCCACGCTCTCCATAAGAAGTCCAATTGAACCATAAAAGGTGTCAGTGTTTCTTAAAACTGCAGCTGTAACTTTAAATCACAGCTTTGACAAAAGTTTTTATGCCGGGGCCTGTTTCCAGAGGCAGAGGCCTGTACTGGATGTTACTTAGCGTAGTAAGTGTGCAGATATAAATATCCACAAATGCATGCACAGCCCCACACGTGGGCCCTGAATTAGCGGTGAAGTCCACTGAAATAAACGCTATTGAATGTGTCTGTAGCCAAGTAGTCTTTAGCAAGTCAGCCTTCCAGTTTGTCCTGACCACTTTTTTACTGTGTCTTACTTTTTGCAGCAATTATTAACACGTCCTCACCTTTACTCATCATTATTATCTTTTACTGACTATTTATTTCAGCTTTAGAAAGACAGGTTCCTATGACATGTTAATTGATCTTTCTATCCTCAAAGAGATAATATTGGCTGTAATTGGTATTTCTAAGGGCTTCTCTTGTTCTGCATAAGAGGTTGTCTTACGTATGTGTATATGCACAAAATTTGCTTCTAATGGCCTGGAATTCAGGTTAGCACTCTGTTATTAAAGAAAGATGATTAGCTGTCTCTTTTTCTACACATCTACATATCTAGTCAAGATGTGTATGACACATGCATAGGGAACAAAAGGTCCCCGTATCATTGCAAAACAACTTTTAAAAATAGTTTACAATTAAAAATTAACTACCAGGGGTTTAAACACGTCTCAATTTTCTCCTTCAACCCGTTTATATTCTACCAGTCAGTCAGTTTGTGTTAGCGTGTCTGCAGAAGCACTTTAAGTTGTGTGGAGCCCAAAATATTTAAAACCGTGTAAACTGAATGAGCAGTTCAAAGGAAATATTTTCATTTGCCTTTTGATATAAATGCATATTGTCCAAGAGTGGTCCCCAACAAATAAATTCAATGTTAATTCAGATGTGGTTTCTATGTGTCATTTCAAGAAAGACTATGTTGAAATAAACCAGGTTCGAGTGACAAAGGCTTGACTAAATTCATTAGAGCACATAGGGAGGGAAAAAGTATCCACAGCTTCTTGGCCAAATACAGACAAAACTAATTTCCTATATGTATTCTTCTGTATGTTTGGGCATGCAAAATTCAAAACATGTGGTAATAAGGGTTCTTTACAGCTGGAAAAGCACCACTATGAAAATGAAGTTCTTGCCAGCTTTAATACCAGTCTTTCAAAAGTCTGAGATACCTGATGGCTGCAAATCCTTCTAAAGATGCATGAAGCTGTGAAGTTTAGTGTAGGTTTAGTTATTAACATATGAATATTTCAGGTGCTTTTATAGTTTGTAAAATATAGTCCCAACAATATGCAAAAAATATATGCCAAAGTTTTGGTGCTTGTGTCTCCTGTACATTGCTCAGTTTGTTGGAAAACTATCAGTGAAGTGAAAAAAATGCTCACAGGTTTGTCTGCATAGCAGAAGAAGTCTGGATGCTGATGAAAATTAAGATAGATAAAATAACAATTAGAAAAATGAGCTAATATTCTAATTTGGAGGTAAGAGCTATTCTAATCAGAAGGTGATGAGAGAAACACAAATTTTCCCAAAAGACAATAACTGTTTCATGCAAAGCCAGCCAGTCCAATCCTGTGAAATTCTGCATATTCCAGCTCAGTCTGGCATGGGTTATTCAGCTCCTGCTTTGTCTCTGAGAGGGAGCTGATAGTTTTGCAGATTAAAACCATAGCCTCCAGTCTACTGGGACCAATCAGCTAATTTATGTTTGAAGTGTTGCAAGAAATTGAATTAAATACCCACTATCCTAGCAAGCACATTTAATACTGTCAAAGAGCTATTTTTAGCCCTCGAGGCATGTAATTACTAGCTCTAGTCCATAAGGGAATTTCATCCTGAGAGATTTTCATTATCCTTCAGAAGGATCCTCCCTGCTAGCGGTAGCTGATACATCCTAAACAATGTTCGGCTTCTTGCCAATGGGATACTGAGGCTTCCAGAGAGGGGAAATTCATACAGTTGACGTGGGACAACCCATTTCTACCAGAATACTGTTATGTTGCTCTTGCAGCTACTTGTTATTTCTGCTTTCCTAATAGTAAGAAAAATAAATAACTCAGAGAAAGCTCTACCATGAATAAGACTCAAGCAATAAAAAACTCCAGCCAGCCCTGTCAGTCATTTTTCTCTTCACGGTATCAGTGTGTCTGCTTATTAATGAAATGGATTTTTGTTCGAGAATGGCTGCTTCCCCATAAAGTTATGAAAATACGCTAAAAGCAGCACTAGAGACTCTTTTTTACAGACAACTACTGCTATTATTTATTTCTTCAACATCAAGGTGAGGAAAGGAGAGATTTTTTTGCACTGTTATTGTGAAGTACTTTCCCTATTTTAAAAAGCTGGTCTAGTTTAAACATAAATAATTTTCCGCTATTGATTTTTTTTTTTTGCAATTGGGCAACTCATGGATAGCACTCTCCAGGTTCAAAATTTACAGCTGACACCTGCTTTAATTTTTTTCCTGCTTCCCTGATCAAAAGTACCATGACAAAGGAGGTTGATGAAAAATACTTATGAGTATTTTTAAATACAGAATTTCACTGTTAAATGAAAGTTATTTAACATTTAGTACTTAATTGTCTGTCTACGTGGCAATCAAGCTAATATTCTGAACACATATTGTAAGTCCTGATTTGTGCAATTAAAAGGAAATACAGAAATCATGTTTTTTCTTCCACCAGTAATGAATGTTGTCCTCTCATGTAAAATCAATTTATTTCCCCCCAATTGTACCACAATGTGTTTTGCCTTCAATGCCTACACACTTAAATTTTTTGCCTCATTGAGCACTAAAAAGACAGGGAAGCACAGGAAAAAAAAAGAGGAAACATAAAGTCCAGTATGATACAGCTGAGCACTTAAGATCAAACGATTTCAGGTAATATAGATCCAATCTGGTGTCAATATACAGGAAAGTGTAATCCAAAACATAATAAACCTTGCATATCTCTACACATTTCCAAATGAACACTCTTATCATGTTACTGATTCTAGTAGTAATAATTTTGCATTGGAGGAATTGCTTTCCACTATACCTTCAGGCAATGCTTGTCCTCAGCCATGTACAAACACAGAGTTTTGAAGAACTGCTTAGGACAGCCATCCTGCTGAGCATCCCCATTTATAGAAGGGCAAAATGGTCTGGCTTAAGATAAGCCATCATGATGATACTCTTTCACCCATTTAGTAACAAAGCATGAAGAATAATCTTAAATATATTTAAAGTCTAATTCATTTAGTGTCTCTGAAATTCATGCTGAGAAAATATTTTAAAAGAGATGCATCAGAAGCACAGAGAAAAAGGTGACAATATGCCTGATAGCACTCTGAGAGTACTTTATGGCATCACTGGAATTAAGGACCTGCAGTCACCAGCTGGGAACGTGCACAGCTCTTCTCTTCACATGCACGAGATACAAGCAGAGGACACACCGCTGATGTTAACCAAGAAAGATACTTCCATTACAAAATATCTTCAAAGTTATAGTAAAGAATCGTTAAATTACTCTATTCTACCTCCTTGCTTTTTAAAAGTAATGAATGCCAGTCAGTTATATGTGTCTGGGAACTATCAGTTTGTTTTTATATGGCAGCGACAGCCTCACTAGCAAGAAACTCCATCATCATATGCAAATAGATATGATTAGGTTGGTTTTTTTCCAGTCATGTTTGCCATTATTTCTTCTTAATTCTGTTCCTTCTAATTTAATGTTGCATTGAGTGCATGCTATTTCCTTGCCTAAAAAAAAAGAAAATCACAATTAGTGTATCTGAATGGCAAGATGTCATTTCCTCGCCTGAGAATGATAAATACATTGTTGCTAGGAAACAGTTTCCAAAGACAAAATTTTTGAAGGACAGCAATTATATAGATTTTTAAAAATTCCCAACTATAATCTCAAAGCCATGCAAAAACCTAGACAAAAGTTCCCTTATGGGATTAGAAAGGGAAGGATGGAGAGACTCTGTAGGCAGAGAAAGCTAGTTAGTAACCCGTTTTACTAGACAACCTGTTTATTACATATCCTAATTTTACCCTCTTCCTATACCATGTAAAACATACCTTTCTGAGACTGTAATTCAAGCAGTATTCAAGCATGATTGTAGCTCCCACATTTCAGGCATAGAATCTGATCTTCAAAAACATCGCCCACAAGAATAAAAACAGGTTAGCTCAGAACTGGGCATAGTATGGCCCTTCCTCAAAAGTAATGGTTTGCATATTTTGGTATATTTTAATTGATGTATTAAAAATATACATATATAGATATATATAAAAAAGGCTGGATAAGTCTGTTTTGAAAGTCTCAGTAATGTGCCATCATGGCAACCTCAGCAAAAGCTGGGTGAGGTGACAGCTGCACTGAAATTGTTCAGACACTACAAATGTTTCTGCATGGCCCAGCTGCCAAATATGTGAGATTTTTATCTCCTAAAGTGTCTTTTAGATGATGCTGATTTGAGAAGACCAGATGCTACTATGCCTGAACTTGCACCTCTGAAGAATATTCTATGTAATCTTGCTTCCTGGGCATAACTTTAGAGAAGTCACTGTTCTGCCCCTGGTCCCAGAGGGCCCTCTTGTCCAGTCAGGGATCTGCCCACACTGTGGGCTCCAGGCAAGGCGAAACCACCACATATTCCCCAGGGATGCAGTCACACACTCAGCTCACAGCCTCCGCACTGAGCAGTGCAGAACAGATGATTTCCCCCCTCCCCGTGTTCTTTTCACAGCAATCCCCTGTACGTACCTTCCCTGCTAGGCTGTCCTTTGCTCTGAGACATCTTCTGCAGTAACACCCAGGCTGCATTTCAGAAGCATCTGTGGGAAAAAACCCAAACCTGCTCCATCTGCTGCCCTTGTTCTGTTTCAGGGATGGAATTTTTCAGCAGCTGTTTTCTGATTAGAGGTTCAGGCACAGCCATGGGAGGCAAATAGACCCTCCAACACCTGCAAGGGCCGCGGCCAGTAGAGGATGTATCCTTCATTGCACTGATGGGAACCTTCAGGACTCGAGGCAATTTTGTTGGAAAAAAGAGAGCGCCTGTGAGCTCAGAAGATAAAATTACACGTGTGCATAGAATTTGGCAGTAACACCCTAATTATTGATTGAGATTCTCAAGTAACATATATAAATACTTAGCAGTCTGGCCAGTATTCAGGTTCCCCTGATTGCTTCATTTGCCAACATCCAGATGAGGTTTTCCAGTCTGTCCTGTAAAACTCCCTTTTTTGCTTTCTTAGAGGAAGCTGTTTCCAACTAATTAATAATAAGTAATTCTCACAGGTAGTGAAATTCTATCAGGAGTCAAAAGGAATGAGGTAAAGGCTCTGAAGTCAGAGCTCAAGGGATGCTTGGTTGAACAAGAAAAATGCTGCTGAGAGATTCTACTTGTGCAGGTGCACGAGACAAGGTATCTATGTAATGATCATTTCTTTTTCACGGAAGAGTAATTCTAACACTCCTTTGGTCCTTACAATGGAAATGAGTTTGGGTTTTTTTCAAAATATGAAGCTTTCATTAATTTCTTGATGTAAACTTTCAAATTTAATCAAATTTCCATTATGATTAGAAGAATTTAATATTTCTATTATACACTATAAAATAAAAAAAAGTGCAAAATATATGTAGGCAGAAAAAATGTATAGTGTTACAACTAATAAATACAATTTTGCAGATGCATAACTGAATTCAGGACTTCCTTTGTATGAACGGTTTCTCAGTTCAGAGCTTTTGATCCAAGGTAAACATCTATTTCTAAAGAAACAACAGTAACACAAACTTGCCCAGACAATGACTATGGAATTTTTCATTGCAATGAATTAAAACTGAGGTATTAGTTGCCATTTAAGACTAATTGAAGTG
This sequence comes from Mohoua ochrocephala, assembly GCA_013398855.1. Classification (NCBI taxonomy): domain Eukaryota; kingdom Metazoa; phylum Chordata; class Aves; order Passeriformes; family Acanthizidae; genus Mohoua; species Mohoua ochrocephala. The sequence continues at coordinate 143,877 of VZTA01023381.1, read as the reverse complement.
TAGAATAGAACTGTAGAATACCTGAGGTTCGAGAATACCTCCAAGAACATCGAGTCCAACCTTTGACTGAACATCCCCATGCCATGAATCTCATACAATTGGCCTCAGCCCATTGATTCGGCCTGTTAGATCCCTCTACAGAGTCTTCCCTGCAGTGGAACAACACTCCTGCCCAACTTGGTGTCATCCACAAATTCATGCACTCAATCCCCTCATCCAAATGATCTTTTAAGATAAAGTTTTATTGCAAGTTATCCTGGTTACATAAAGGCAGGAGTTCTCTAATATACAAATTGAGAAGCATATTTTTCTGATTTTAAAGTTTTGTCATCTTACAATAGATAATGATCACATGTAGTGGAACTGCATTTATGTCTGTAATATGCACTGGCATTGAAACAAAATGGGCAGGGTAACCGAAATGAAATATGCTCAAATATCTCAAATGCAATAGTGATTCCTAAGTTGTGTCTCTGGGCCTCTAAACTAATGGCTAAACGAAAAAAACCCGTAAGTATCCAAGGTGACAAGTACAGTCCCAAAAAGCTGCCCTTCACTAGCTGTTTAGTTAGGGAGATGATTGAACTTCAAATCTAAAAGTTTTGCTTTTAGGACCCTGCAGTTTTGAGCCCCAGAAACTGCTGTATCAGATATCTCAGGTATGTCAGGTATCCCACAGACCTCACTGAAACTCTCAGTCTACACAGTCCTTAGGGGCTTCTCAGCCCTCTGAGGTTTCCAGCCCGTTGGGCATTCAGTGTTGGTATCCAAGTGCCTTTTGCAGGAAAATTCACCAATGCGTTTCACCAACACTTGGCACCAAACAAAAGTCATACAGAACATTAGCGTCCAGCATGCCCTAGCAGCCACAAATTGTGCTCTGGATCAAAGTATCACTGAAAGGCAAGATATTCTGGAGGTATTTCATGTATTCAAAATATTTTCTCTGTGTTTTTTTGTCAAGACATGAAAAGAGAATTTCTTGACACCTACTGTGGGATTACCTTGTGCCTTTTCTCTGGATATATTAACTAACTATATTTGTTTCCTCATTCCCTTGCGTGTGTATTTGTATAAATAAAAGTACTAAAAATGTTTTCTGTATGGGAAGAATGTTTTCAGTTTTGGTGTGATCAAGTGTCACTGGAGGACCAAAGCTCCATCTTTATTGAAATGAAATATAACAACAGATGTGTCCTTCTAAATTCAGAGGAGCAGGGAAAGAAAACTCTGTTCTTTTGCTCCAGCCAGCAACTGAACCCCACACAGCTGCTCACTCCCTCCTTGCTGGTTAGATGGGAGAGAATCAGAAGGATAAAATTTGTTGAGATAAGGGCAGTTTAACAGGGAAAGCAAAATCCTTGCACACAAGCAACAAAACCCAAGCAATTAATTCACCACTTTTCATGGGGTGGGCAGGTGTTCAGCCATCCCCAGGAAAGCAGGGCTCTGCCACATGTTATGGTGACTTGAGAAGACAAACTCCATCACTCTGAAAGTCCTTCCCTTTCTTTTTCATCTGCCAGCTCTCCGTGCTGAGCATGATGCCAAATGGGTTGGAATATCCCTTAGTTCAGCTGGGATCAGGTGTTCCAGATGTGTCTGCTCCTAAAGGTTTTGCCTCCCCAGCCTCATCACTGGTGAAGTGGATGAGGAGCAGAGAAGGCCTTGCCTCTGTGTAAGCACTGCTCAGCAGTGAAAAAGCATCCCTTTGTTATCAACGCTATTTCCAGCAAAAATCCAAAGTATATCCTCCTACTAACCACACTGAAGAAAATTAACTCTATCCCAGCCAAAACCAGCACAGCTTGTATTATCTCTCAGTTAATTCAAGTTCTCTTGAGTAGTAATATAATACACAGAAATTATTATCCTCTGATTATTTTCTACTCTGTAAATGATGACATGGCCTTCCTTCTAATTCTCTAATGTTCCTCATGGATTCAATCAAACAGAAACAGTTCTGTAGTGAGGTTTTATAAGGATGAAATTATTTAGGCTTGACAAGATTTTGGCAGAAAAAAAAAGACTTTGTAAAGCTGTTATGTAATTACACTACATAATGTCTGCTGAAATTCAACATGGAGAAATGCCAAGCATTGAATATGAGAGGGACCAATTTAAAACTTCTCATATATAAAAAAAGTCCTGAGAAGGGAAATTATAATTATTGAAGTCTAGAAGATCAAGAACTTCCCTAAAAGGAAAGATTGAAACCAGCTGGACTAATTAATTTGAAGGGAATGGGCAGCAGGTTTGTTACAAGACGGTAAAATCTGTTATGATAAAGATATATATTAAATCAGAAATTATAAAAAGAGTGTTAGTCCATGCCCTTCCCATAATATAAATACAGAAAATCATTCACAGACAGTAAGATTAATGTATTTGAAATGGTTCAGGGGAATACGTTTTCGTGAAAAGTGAAATTTATCTGCAAAACTCCCTGTGGAAGATATCTTTCTTCCATGTTGTGTAGGATATTAACTCCTCACTTCCACTGACAAGTAAGAGTAATTGCTCCCAAGATATCTAGTATTATTGATGACAATTTCCTCTGAAGCATCAGTTATGGTATATTCTCAGAGACACAGTGTTAAAAGAGCTACGTGGTGTTCAGCTGCTCCAGCAGGACGAACCATCCACTGCCATACCTGGCTGAGGACCTCCGAATGGGAGAACAATAAATTCCTAGTTCTCGTTGCCGGTGCAGGAGAAATAAGGTTCAGGTGGCTGAGCATTTCCCAGCAACCTACTCCAAAAAGAGTATTTTAAAAATCCCACTGTGCAAAGTGTTGTATACTTTGATACGTGTCCCTCAGGGTACTTCAACTTACGCTTAACTCTAGTGTTTAAACTGGTTTGCTTTCTGCACAAGTTTTACCCCTCGGATCTAGAGATAACGACAGAGAAAGAGAAGAAAGAAAATGGATGTATCTGTATCCATTCACTTCAGAGCCTGCAGACCTCAGCACATGCCATTCCCTTGCGACATCTCACAGAAGAAAACCTTTTGTGGCTTCCTCCACAAAGTGTGTAAGAAAGTTAAAACTCAGCAAGCAAACCTTAATTTACAACACAGTAGGATGATTTTTTTTTTTCCCCCCCAATGCTTCTCACTTCCTGACGGAGCTTGGAAAAATGATCAGTCCTTGTACTTGGGGCCTCTCTGGACTTTCTTCCATGCATCTTTCCCACTCCTTTTTCTAATAAAAATGCTAAATTAATGTATTTTTTCCTTGATGTACTATGGGATTTATATAAACTTACTGACTGTTATAAAGCTATTTTCAGCTGTGTATCTCATAACACTTTCACAGAAATCATCTGATTGATTTTATAGATTTTTAAAATCTCCTGTGTCACACTCCAGAAATAAAGTACTAAAAAATATTTCTTATAATGAAAAAGTCCACTACAAGCCCAGATATTTTGAATACATGATGAGTTTCATGCACATAGAATAATTTTGTAAAAAGTCAGGAAGTTAATTATAAAGGGGGTTTAAAATAACATCCGATACATCTCTTTTTATAAACGTTTTCAAAATATTTGAGAGTCTCAGAAGTATCCTTCTCTGAAAGGCAACATTTTTAGGTTTGGTTTGGGGTTTTTTAGTGATAAAGATTGAAAATTTGACATATAATGCAATGTTATCTCTGATCATAATTCTGGTTTAAGGAATTACTGACTTTCATGAGTATTCAAATCACTAACAAAAAGAAAAGGAAAAAGATTATGTAAATAAAAGCAGCAGGAATTTTGGAGATGGGGTGATTTTACAAGCCTAGTTAAGCATGGTAGGACAGTTACACAGCCCAGTCAAGTATGGCTGATTGATTTTTATCTGCAAATTGTTATCAACTGTGAAAGCTGGCTGCAGGTTGTTAAAATCAAGAGCCCTGTGCATTCTATTTAGAGAACACTGGTTGCATAATAAATCTGTTTTCCTGTGAAAAGCAGGCAATTAGTATTAATGATTTCATCACAAAGAGCAAGAGAACACTTAAAAGTTGCCAGAGATGCTGGGTTGAAAAACACTGTTAAAACAAAGATTATGATGTTACACAGGAAGAGCTGGATGCCCTCAGAGCTTGGAGAAAAAGAGTAAGACCTCAGAGACATGGTGCAGATAACAGCACAATGTTCAAAGTACACATAAAGGACTTTTGGACAAAGTGGGAAGTCTCTAGATACAAAAATTGAGAAAGGCATACAGCCCACTAATTCGCAGTGGCCATGTGTTGGGCATACCACATGTTACAATTTTAGCCTTATATTTTGATGAAATACAGAATTAAGCAGGTGGAGTTAAAGACTGATGGGAAAGGGTTGGAGAGCTTTCAGTGTGACAGGGGACTAAAAAAAGCTTGATTTTTAGCCTACAAAAAAAAAAAAAAGCTCATAAAGATTATAATTATTGTCTCTAAATACAGCAAAATATATACATACGGAAAGGAAAGAGAAAACATGACACAACATATCCAAAACATTTTTATCTGAGTTATTAAAAATACACACTTTGAATATATTTACCTTTTGTTAGATCAGCTTGTCATGATGTTTCGGCTTTCTAGAAGACAACCAAAAGGAAGTGGAATACAAGTTTATAAGAAAAATTAAGGAATGGTAGTTGGTCTAGTTTGAGGAACATTTCATGGCAGGAGGGAGTTTTGCAGAGAATGGGGGGAAATAGGCTTATGTGTGGGCCACAGACTCTACATGAAAGGTCTCATTTCTGTAGCAGTGCCAAGCAGGTAGCAGGGATTTTTAACCATGAGTGATGACAAATTAACAAGTGGGATGTGTGTTATGGTTCATTAGAGTATATTGAGTGGAAATCTACAGAAGAGTCAATGATCTGGCATTATACGAATTAGGACCTAGAGACCTCCCGAAAAGGCTTATCTAAATAACTAGCCTATGAATAATTAATGAGCTCCAAAAGTGCCTCATAGATACACAATAGAAGACGACAACCAGTAAAAGAATGATGAAATATATGAAAAAATAATTAAAAGTCTAAAGTGGATGTTGTAGTTCAGATTTTCGACATCTCAACCACAGGCCCAATGGGCCCATGTGCGCTGTGTTGTAGTGATGTGTGCTGGATATGTATTACACTGCTCTGAATTGATACTACTGGGTGACAGAACAGATGCTGATGAAAGCCTAAAAAGCAGATTGAGCCTAATTTCTGGAAAATCTGGAAGCAGGAAAAATTCTGGAGAAAACATCTCCTGGCAGTAAGTGAGCTTCTCTGCTCCAGGGCATTAAGAGTACTTGTATAGGACAGATGCTGTGAAGACCATCTGGCTTCTGGGCTGCAGGCTTTGGGCTTCTGGAAGAGGAGTTTTGTACAGAAGTCAATTCCTTAGGACAGAGGTTCAATTCTCTGTTTTATTCTGTAGCCAAAGTCATCCACTCAAGTAAGAAAAATTATTTTTGGTACCTTTTCCTGAAAAGATCTTGCTGACATTCTGCAAATAATCCTAGTACCTATGGAGACTGAGCCAAAGATAGGAGGGAAAGTAGGAGTTCAACCCATGGATAAAAACATTATTAAAGTCAGCACACTACTGGTAAGAGCCATCTCAGAGTCATGATATGCTGTCATGGACTATACCACAACTTTCCCTGATTGACACAACCACTTTCACTGACAAATAACATGCAACATTCTCATTACCAGTGGACAATTCAGAAGATGTGACTGAAAAGGTCCTTGGGTAAAATCAAAGAAAAGAGACCACGGTATCTACAAGAAACTGTGAAAAACATTTAGAAATGAGGACAGTTAGAAAGCTTAATCTTAGTGCGAATTCTCTAAAACAGTTAGACAGGTTTTGCAATCCAGTGAGGCAGCTTCTTGCTTAAATACCAGGGATCTGACTGAGATACATTTTAAGCCAGGTCATGCTTTCTTTTTTCTGCCAAATATAATTAAAAATGTATTGAAATGTGCAAGCTGCACTATTCATTAAGCATTTGCAGATGTAGCACCATGAGGAGCACTGCTGCTGTTCTGCTTTTGGCACTTGACATTACCATGGCAAAAAACATGCTGAGCTACTAGAGTGTCTGCACATTGGAAACTAAAGCACGGCTGGGGTCGAGAAAAGCAGTTCCCTAAGCTAAAAATTACCTGTAATGCACGTTCTTGGAATTCTCCTTTAACTAGACAAATTTGTGGTAAAAATCTAACAAATAAAGACCAGGACTGGCTAAAAATATAAGCAGGGATTTTTTTGTCTTTCTACTGATTCAGCAAGTTTGGATTCCTGTTCTTGTTTAGAACTAAGCCAGGGTTATCAAGTTGGAAATCCTTTACAGATTTTTCTTTTTATTTATGAAATATGTCCAAATATCATCTCAAGTTATGAAATCTGATTTTAAACCTCAATATCATGGATAGCAATATGAATTCAAGACCTGGGAGAATTCTTCCTCAAAGACGCAGGTTTGATAGGGTTGCAGTTGATGGGGTAAGTGCAAGAAGGTACTTAAACACATCCTTTATACCAGAAAAATGCAGAATCATAGAATCATTTAGGTTGCAAAAAGACCTTTAAGATCATTGAGTCCAATCATTAATCTAACATTTCCAGGTCAACCACTAAAGAATGTCCCTAAGTGCCACGTCTTTTAAATACCTCCAGAGATGGTGACTCAACTGCTTTCCTGGGCAGCTGTTACAACGATTGACAACTGCTGTGATGAAGAAATTTTTCCTAATCTCCAGTCTAAACCTCCCGTGCTGCATCCTGAGGCCATTTCCTCTTGTCTCATTTCTTGTTTCTTGGGAGAAGAGACCAACCCACACCTGTCTCTAACCTCCTTTCAGGAAGTTGTAGAGAGTGATAGCACCTCCTGAGTTTTCTTTTGTCCAGTATAAACAACCCCAGTTCCCTCAGAGCAATGGCTTTCAGCTCCTTCTCTTTGTTGGCCATGCTGTGTGCATTGATCCCACCACCTTATTGTTTTTGTGACTGAAATGAACATTCAGTAAAAGCTTGGTTCCCTGCTCTTCTGGCTCAGCCAAATTCCCTATTTTGCACCTTATCTTCTAGATTTGTGCTCTGGTTCTGGCCAATGATACAGTTTTTTTAAAGGCAAACCTTAATTTGAGTTATTGGTAGGTTGTCAAGCCTCAGTTTGAATTTTACTTTGAGAATCTTAGAAAATACATTTAATGGAGTTGCTATCAACCTAGTCTATCTGCTGTAATATGAGTCATCATTGTCTCTTTTTTCTTCTTTTCGTTCATGGACAAGAATCCCTGGTCATTTGTTTAATGACTGGAGAAGCACTCCCCATGTATTCTTTTTTTCAGTAGTAAGTAAGTCTTATGTAGTAAGACACTACATATCAGACATTTCCCTTAGAAGACAGTGATTCCTGTTTACTGAAAACTCCCTCACTACAGGTTATTTTTACAAAATGTATAATAATTTTGATGTGTCATAACCCGCCAGTAATTTTGAATAGTAGCTTATCTCAGTCCAGTGTTGTTCTTGGCTGATGGCCTGGCAGCATTATCTAGATCTGGAGAGGTCAAAAACAGATTCAGTGCCAAAGTAATGATAAGCTGCAGGTGGGACTGCAAGCTTTCCAAATCACATAAAATGCCAGGAAAATTTTCCAAGAAGATTTTTTAACATTTATAAAATAATTGAAATAAAAATTATTAATATGCCTGTGATAGGTAAGTAGCAGAAGAAAAGCTGTAACTTTTGCTGTGTGTAAATTATTGTATTCATCAGAATTTTTTAAAACATAATACTAGAGTCAGTGAAATATTGCCAGATCATGTTCTATATTAGAAGTTCTCTTCAGTTCATGTTGTGGCCCAATATTTTTTTCTTTGTATGTGTACGTGTTATTTGAACGTTTGGAAATAATTTTTGCAATCAGAACAGCAAAAAATACATGTTACTATGATGTATGGACTTCTCACTCCTTAAAGGCCACAATTAATCCAGAACTTTGTGGTTACATAGGAAGAAAAAAACAGTTGTGAAAAAATTCATAGATGGAGAAAAGTCAAAAGCTTAAAGAACAGACATACTAATGGGAGCAGGAGGCTATAGATAGGCAGCGGGGTACCCACAGCCAGTTTGGCCTGTAAAGTGGCAGTGGAAAATAAGAAAGACAGCCCAACAAAGCCCAGATCTATGCAGGATGTTCAGAAGGAGCTGAGTACTGGAGCCTTGCTCCCAGCTGAGCGCTGAGAGTCAGGTGGAGCTGACTCTCATGGAGCACTGCCAATGCCCTTGACATTTCATTCAGGTCTATCTTTTGCACCTGTGTGTGAGGAGAGGTTCATAAAGATGTGTCCATGTCAGATCACAGAAAAAACCAAACAGAGGTGTTGAAGGACAGATAAGTGCCAGCTAGAAGTGCAAAGACATTAAGAAAAAAAAGCTGAATTACCCCATATCATCATTTTTTCCCAGGTCAGATGAATATTTTACACTAGTCTTGGTCATTTCTTCTTTTTCAAATGGGTGAAAATACTTAGTTTAATTCGGAGCCTACAGCTCTGATATATCAGGTAGTCAGGAGCTGAGACTGTCACTGCAAAGCCCACAGCTATGGCCAGAGCTGTGGCAGCCTGCTTAGCCAGTTGTTTCTCTCCTTTCTCTTTCCAAATAATCTGTGCATACCATTGCCCTATTGAGTAAAACCTTTTTTCCCCCCAAGAGGTTTAATCGTCATCTTGAAAGATCTACAGTTCCATTCAAACTTGGAAGTGCTTCCGGAATGGTTATTTTTGTTGATGGCAGTGTTGATATGAAAAGCAGCATGCTTCAAGATGTTTCTCCAGCAGATGGTGAAAAAGATTTTATGATACGGTTGATTGTAACAGTAGGAGTAGTTCCTATCATCCTGGGCAAGCAGACATTAAAAAAACCAAAAATCTTCATGATTGCAAGGATGTTTAAGCAATTCTCAGGGTAAATTTAGCAATACTTACTGTTATACCTACAAGTTATAGTTTTCATATATCAATGCCTGGATTTCTGCATCTTGCTGCTTTGATGGTATTGAAACAAGACAAACAGCAAAGACTGCAATCAGACTTTTTATTACTGTTTACAAGCATTAAGTGATGAGAACTAAATGAATAATTATTTTTTGCATTTTAGCATTAACAGATAACAAGTATCAGCACCAACAGCTTGGAAATGTCGTCATCTCCAAGGATGCTGTGAAAAACAGGGGATAGCACACATACAGAGACATTAATCCTTTGTTAATACCTTGAGAGCGCTGGATCTGTATGGCTCTTGAGGCTACCGCGTGGTTACTCAATACCTGTGCATCTCAGATAAATGTACAGCCACAGCTACTTCCCACGGCATTCAGCATAAATTTATTTAAGAATGAAACAGCGCACAGATTACCAGTGGAGGTGGATTTTCTACGTGTATGTTCACTACCTGCAAATTTTTGCCATAGTTTAAATAGAGCATATCTATCCCTCATCATTCATTTTCATCTTTGTTCTTCAGGCTCCAAAAACTCTGGACTTTCTCATTATATCTGCTTTAGGTTGGATCTGGAAACTAGTGAAAACCTAGAAAAATACTAAATATATTTCTAATATGATACTTATTAAAACCTAATATGGAAAAAAAATGTGTATTCACATTAACCTCAGGGCTGTTCTGAAATGTCCTTCAGCTGTTGAAAAGGTTAAATGCAGAGTAAGCACACATAATTAATTAGGTTGATATTAAAGACTTCATTTTGAGAAGTCTGTTTTAAAGATATATGTCTTCCTAGCTATTATATTTTACGAATAAAATGAATCACCATGCAAATATTTATTAATACATATTTTACATTAATCACTTCTGCCAAGGTATGGGCTTTAGGAGTCCATATTGAAAATTGAACTCATTAAAGCTATTGAAAAGCTTTTGTATTCTGATAATCACTGAAGTCATCTGATATCTATTATTTTTTTAAGTTTTTCTAGTGCTATCTTTCCTTTCCCTGTCACAAAGAAGGTTGGTTCCCTAACAACAGTGCAAGATTTTGTTCTCGTGTCTCAAAATATCCTGCATGTTACTTGTCTTTGTGTATTCAATTTCAGCATATTTTCCCACAATTAATTGTGTTCTTTAGTTTATTAACTGTTTGAACCAAGTCTTGAAGTTCAGTTAAATTGTACAATACTTAGAATTCTCTATACTTCCTGCTGGTTTACTTGAAAAATAGAATTTTCTGATTGAGATATCTGCAAAATCATTCTGACTTAACCCCCACAGTCTCGGTGTTTACACTATTTTCCATGGAAAATTTTATCAAGTTTAATTAAAACCCGAACTGGAAGGTAGTAAGCTAGACACTTAAAAAGTGATGTTATGAAAATACTGTCACAATTTTCAAAGCAAACTTTTGCTTGTGAGTGTCTCCTTATACCCCACTCTCTAGGATATACACGATCCCTGACAGCTACTCTGGGGCACACCTGCTTTAGCAAGTCCCCATGCTTTGCCAGACCCTCTCTGCTAATTCACCTCCCCCCATGCTGCCCCAGTTCTGTGACTTTCCACAGAATGCTCTGAGTTGGATGGGCCCCACAAGGATCATTGAGCCCAACTCTTAAGTGAATGGCCTGCATGGATATCAAACCCACAGCTTTGGTGTTATTTCTTGTTCTTCTGGAATACACCAACAAAAACATTCCGTCCTCATGTCTGCAGGTGCTAAGCTGCTGCTGGATTATTTCGCGTGAAGTGTGTGTGTCGTAGATGGTGTGAGCAAGTCTCACCAGGCTCTGCAACCCCTGTACGCTGTGACCATTTGCTTCTACACTCTCCTTTGCCATGGCAAGGAGTCTGATCGTCCTCAGAAGGGTGATTTGCCACCTCTAACTCTCTGGCCTCCCCATTATGTATCGGCAGAAGTAGAGGTAGGATTTAGGGCAAGAAATAATTTAAGAGCTTTTACTTTCCATAACTTATTTTTCTACAATCTTGTCATAAGTACCTAAACACTACTAACAAGTTACAATTCTATCCTTTTTTTTGTTGTTGGTTTTGTGGGTTTCGTTTGTTTGGGGTTTTGTTTGTTTGGGGGGTTTTTTTGTTTGTTGGTTGGGGTTTTTTGTTTAGTTTTTTTGTTTGTTTGTTTGGCTTGGTTGCAGTTTTTCTTTTGTTTGGGTGGGCATTTTTGTTGAGTTTTTTTGTGTTCTGAGGCATAAAAAATTAAATAGGATAATTCCTATTCAAATGTCAAAGTACTGAGGCAAACAGATAGTAATAGACTTTTACTCAGACATTATGATTACTTAAATACATTGCCATGAAAAGGCAAACAATCAGCAGACTTCTTTAAAAGGTTCAGTGCAAATTAGTTTCTGGCAAGGACTATGTGCTGTTCAAGGCTTCATTAAAGCCTTTCGTTTACGAATTATGTCAGGAAAAACAAAGGATGCTATGTATGCTATAAAATCAGACAAAAGCCTCAGAAGCCCTCCCAGGGCTTTGGGCAGCTCATTTTAAGGTGGTTCTGAGGACCATCATCCGTCACTGCCTCAGGCTCACGGATAGCAGCAGGACTTGGGAAGTAAAGGCATTAATCAGAAATGAACATTTATGCGTGTGCCTCTCCAGAGTTTAATTCTAATCTGGAACAGCATTTTAAATGTGAAACACAAACATTTATCCTCTCCATTTTTCGAAGGAAAAGTGTATTTGAGGACATGTAGCACCACGTTAATTCCTGTCTGTTGTCTCTGACAATAGGTGGCACTGGAAATTTTCACATGCAAATCTGTTGAGCTTAACCTTCGAGTGCAGTCAATGCAGGATGAATAGATGAATAGACAATGCAATGAAATATTGGAAAGAAAATGGAAGAAAACAATACCTGTTAATCAATATGCCCGTGTTTAAAGTGTTCCCTCTGTACTTTGTAAACTGCATTCCTCCCGCAAGCAAAGAAACAAAAGGTAACAGTGACAGGGGGAGCTCTGACCGTGCTGCCTGCCCCAGTGCTGGAGTAGTACTGACCTCTGCTAGCTCTCTGTTCAGAAAGTCAGCATCAGTAGGCTTCACCTGGTTCACACTAAACACTTCCTCGGGACCTCTGGTTAGTTCAGACAGCATGAACAAACACAGTCACACCGCCTTGGAAAAAAAATGCACACAGCAGGCTGTGCCAAGTGTTCCATTTTATTTGAAACCGTTGGTTCCTGGAGAAACTATTTTAGACCACTCAGTGATATCCTGCCCCTGGGGCTTTTAAAGAGGATTGCAAGCCAGAAGGCATCATGGATAGGCTTCCACTCCTGGACCAGGCTAGCACAGAGACTAAACCTGAAAATTGAATACCTGCTCCCATATGGGCAAACAGCAAAGGGAAGGTGCAGGAGAAGCAGCCACTGACCGTGGAGGTTGCACTGGTAACATTCCTGCACTCAGTGACACTCTTACAACACAGCTGGAATATTTTTTTTTAATTAACACACCTTAATCACCTTTCATAAAATGTGAAAAACTCGGATTGTATTTTTCCTGATGGAAAAAACCCTTTGTAGGCCTTGCAGCTGATAGCGAGTGTAGAACTTGAAATCCCTGGAGACTGGGGCTGTGTGGAGCAGAAGGGGAAGGTTGCTGAGTAGTGCAGAGCCAGCAGCAGCCACCCACCAAGACGTAGCAGCTGTACCAAGTGCCATCATGCTTTGCAGCATGCATTTCCTGCAAGAAACAGAAGCCCCTATTCCTTGAGACTTCAAGTAGAAAAGAGGATTGGGAAATTCTGCAGCTATGTAGTTTTCACCTCGAGGCCAGTCTCACATCCTGGAACCTCTTGTGTCAGAGGAATAGAAGAGGAGAAGGAGAGAAAGTAATTGGAATCCTCCTTGGACCTTGGCTGAAATCTCTTTCTCTGGATCCAAGGTGCTCCCCAAGTCATCTATGCCTCATTTCCTTAGCGAAGAGAGTGTGCACAGTTGTTTTCTGGACAATTAAGTTTTCCTTAAAGGATCTCCATCATTAGGCTCATGGCAAAGAGAACAATTTGAGGAGGAGCCCATATTTGTGACCCTCATTACGAGTCCCCCTTTGAGAAAAACTTTTGTGTGGCTGTGTCTAGCTAATGGAGATAAACCCACAAGTATGTGCATAAAATCACACACACTATGGCAGAACAGGACAGAAAATAAATACCACACAGCAAGCATCACACATATTTAACAAACCAGTCAAATATGCTCAACACAATAGTGTTAAGAACAACACAGGAAATTATATAAACAAAATCAGAAGAGGAATAAACATATAAACTCAGTATTTCTCAGCAGAGTTTGATGGGAAAAGTTGTTTTAAAGCTTTCTTGTGGCATTTTAATGCAATTTACATTGACACCTGACAAGTGATTGCTGGAAATGTCATTCAACATATGTTGCAAATTTTCATAACAGATTTTGCAATGGCTGTGATATTAAATTTGCATCACCAGTCTTTTCTTTAAATCAAATAAAAACAATTGGAAAGCACTAAAATGATTACCTGGAAGAAATATTAAAAAAATACAAATTCATTTTGTATTTTCTAAGACCTCTGCTATTTTCTGAAGTCCCCATTCATCTCATAATTCTCAGCTTGTTCTGTTGTCAAAGCTTTCACTCTTGATTAACATATGTCTTCCTGAATATTAATTTGTGTTTTGGAAAGCACATTTTTTAAAAATGGTCCTGTAAAGCGGTGTGAAATTTTCTTCTAAGATACTTTGATACTAAAGATCCTTATATATTTGACATGGATGTTTTCTTTTGCACTTAATATTTTCAGTCACTACTTATTGGGTGCTACAGAAGAGATCTGGCTGTTATGAGAGGCTAGCTTTGCTAATATACTTAATTCTTATTATTGCTGCTTCTTGCCTATTACTCAGATGGGCCCATTAGTAAAACCTCCTTCTGAAATCACAGGCACTACAAAGGACTTGGGAATTTCCTATCATTCCTTTCCGGGTTGCCTTTCAGCAGCTTGATTATATAGAGCAGGTTTTGGCTCCCTACTGCCTTTGCACATTTTCTAAACAAGATTTTTCATGTCAACAACATATAATAAACTCTTGTGAACAGAAGTTGTGGAGCAAGCAGCTTTTGCTGACCCAGTCCATCTGTTCTCTTTTGTTCTTTGTGGCTGGAACTCTGTTTCTTTTTCATCCTGGACTTTGACCAGGATTTTATCATCAAACCATACTTCTAAAGTGTTCCTATGATGAATATTTGCTTAATTGATTCAGATTTTTTGTTTGTCATCACAATGGATTGATTAAGAAGCGTGGCTCACTGCATCCTACTAGTAAGGGGAATTGTTAGGTTTTAGTTTAAAACTTATAAACTACACGATCTTTCACTGCCCTGATGACTGACCTTGGATTTTATGACATAAAATGTGGAAATGACTGCTTTTGCATGAAATGATATCCTGCTTTTCTTCTAAGCCCTGGTATTCTTGACAGAAAATATATTCAGGGTTTTTTTTCACTAGCTTTGAATGCTCAGCACCTGCCTGCTGGCTCAGTTAGCAGAGTTGCAGGCTAAGCCTGGGGAATCTCAATACCATGTACATTTTGTAAGAACACTGTCTTTTTCTCAACCTGCAAAATATGAGGTTAACAAAAATGAAATCTTCCTGAAGGAGAATTAGAAAGACTGAAAAGACTGATTATTCAACATAGTTTTTCTCATGTTTCTCAGGTTTTTCTCATCCATGCAGTGACAGCAGTGTTGAATACTAATTTTACAGGCAGACTAGTTTTTGCAGACAAATATTGAGCAGCAGATCCTGATTCTTTGAATTACTGAAAACCCCATGAGAGACGATGAAGCCTCTTCCTACTGGACTGAAGGAAAAAAAAAAAGCTTCAAATCTCCTCAGAAGAATATGCATAATGGATTTGTGACTCATCTGTAATAAAGTCAATATTCAAAGCATACTATTAATGTACTATTAATATTATACTGGGAGAGGATACTTTTGTGTCTATGATGAGAATTGCTTAATCTTCCTTTATGCTTGTGAATAAACTAGGAGCCAGTTAACCAGCCTGATGATTTGTAAATGATTGTTAGCACATTGTTTTTAGATTTAGGGCATAATTATTTATGGCTTGTTTCTCCCATTTCACAAGAGAAAACACACGTAACAGCAAGAATTTGTGAAATAAAATAGAAATAAAATTAACTTCCCTAATCACCAAAGGACCTGTCCTAATTTATTTTTGCCACTGCTCTGTGTCTACCATAGATGTAGGGATGTGTCCTGAAGCACATCATATGGGCTCCACCAAGGCAAGGAAACCTGCCTTTGGGAATCCTGCATGATGTTTTTTTACCTTCAAACACAGCAACTGCTAATGAAACATCTCAGCTGACATTATCTTTTCCATTAAAATACAAACTGAGGAGATATTTCAAAGATAATCTCCTTAACACCCCAAAACTTCATTGAAATTTAAAGGTACAACTAATTGTTCTTCATGTGAAAAGACACTAACTGGGGAAACATTTCGTTTTGCTTCAGTGGAATTGTCAAGTAGTTTTTCCATGGTCTTTTATGCTATTTAGGTTGATCTTCTGGTTGCAACACTTTATTATATGTCATTAAATTAATGAAAGGTTGCTTTATCTCATGATGCTGAGTGAAGTAGCAGATGAAATTCCACATTGATAAACACAAAATAAGTTTTCTCAGAGAAAAAGAAAATAAACTATACATACCTAATGATGAGTTTTAACTTAACCATTACAACTTTGAAAGAAGATCTTTAAGACTTCTTGCATAGGATTCGAAAACATTATCTCCATCCTTAGAAGCTGTAGAAAGACATCAGAATGTCTTAAGAAAAACATTAAGAGAAAATGATAAGTGGTTATACCACTGAATACCTCTTTGGTATAGTCACATCTTTATACCAAGCTTTTCTGAACTCAGGTGAAAAAACATAGCAGAAGTGAAATAGGCAGAAAGACAAGCAGGAAGGATGGTCAGAGTTACAGAACAGTGTCTCCTCAGGAACCCTGAAATGGATCAAGTTCCTCAGTCAAGAAAAAGGAATGACTCAGAAACGACAGAAATTTCTCAAATTAGGAATGAAATAGAGATCACAGGAAACACTTGATCAGCATTTTGAGCAGTATAACTCTAGAGGCAGTAATGTCAATATTCATACAGAAAGTTTAAAAACAAACTACATTCTTTTCCATTAAGTGTCTAATTACTGACCCGCCGCCAGAGGATGTAGTTGCTAAAAGCTTATGTGGCTTCAAAAGGTGATTAGGCATATTTTTGGAATAAATTTTTTTTAAAAGAATCCATCAAAGGCAATATAAACCCAGATATACAATCTCTAAGTTAAGTCCTTAAGTTCCAGACTACTGAGAGCTAGAGGTAGTGGAGATGTGCCTGTACACTTTCTCTGTTCCCGTACCTTTGCCTAGCATTTCTGTTTAGACATCACACAGGTCCACATTGTAAAGTTCAGTACAAGCAGAGGATTTCTCACATTAGTTCTCCGATAATAGCAATAGGAGAGCAAGTAAAAAAGCATCAACAGAGAAACAAAGTGGTCTTCAAAGACGTTTTTTTATACTGTGTTCCTAGACTGCAGTGCATTGTAAAGATGAGTCAAAAATGGAGAAACTGGTTGGAAATTTCTTGGGTCAACTCATTCACTTGGACAGGTAAGTCTGCTGGGAGGGGAGGATCAGTGACCTTTTGTTCTGTCTGAGAAGCTGCCCCACATGGCAGGTCAGTCACTCATTACAGCATCACGGTCCGGTACCTCAGTGATGAGCACGGCCACTGGGGTTTTATGTGTGACCATTACCACGGTCTAATGAATATAATGAAAGGCCTTAGGGTTTGACCTTCAGCCCTGGGGCATAATATTGGCCATTGGGCCACCTGCTTTGCGCAAAGTGAAGCTACCTAGGCTTAATTGTTGCGTACGAACAAAACATCTTCTTCCAAGTATTTCTTAAAATTGTGGAGATTTCACATTAATCAAAAAGACAGTGTCTCAGGACTCTGTTTCCAAACTGAGAGAGTACCTGATGTAAGCCCAGAGGCAACAAATGCTGCGCAGGACTAATGCAAAGTGTATGTTAAGTCATGGCTGGCATAAACACTGAGAGCCCCAGGAGTGCCTGACAGCTCCCAGATCTGGTTGTACTTGCTGGCTGCAAACTTTTTCCATGCCATGCATGGAAGGACATTGCCTTTATGGAAGATGTTCAGCTCTTTTCCCCCTGTTTTCATTGCAGGGAGGAGGTCGTTGTGTCGGAACTGAATGACACTTAGTCTAATAGGTAGGTCCTGGAATTACCTTGAAATGTGGGATGTGCTGCTAAAGTACCAGCTTTTGCAGTCAGGGTTAATGAGATAAGTTAAAGCATTTTCAGACCTGCAGTAGGAACAAAACAAAGAAAGGTAATTCCATTTTTCTAGACCTTCTGTCAAAAATTTTGGTAAAGACAGGAGAGTTTCCTTTGGACAGTTCAGACATTTTTATGCAACATGTATCTGAGTAAATAATAGTCCTTGGCTGGTAAGCATTTGCTATTGTTATTCTGTGAAATAAAATCTGCGATTTTCTTCGCAGGGTTTAACTTGGGGCATAGCTCTGTGTTTTCACTCTACTTGCAGTCTACAGGTTTTATTTGCAAACATAACCACGTAAAAGAAAAAAAATCTTGCCTAATTAATAATTTATTGTTATTTCTTCTGTTTCAAATCTAACTGTTTCCAATTTTCTACTTCCTGCAGGGTGCCCTGACCCTTAATTAGTCTGGTAGAAGGATTTGTTGGTATCAGATCTATTTTCAGGCATGACAACCACCTCATGTATTATAGGAAGTCTTTTTAACATATGCTTGTTTATATTGCAGAATTATCAGAATCCCAGCAAAAGCCAAATATAACAAAAACCTATTTTTACTTTATTTTATAAAATATTTTTAATTTGATAATCAATTGCTATTAAAAGAAAAAAGGTGCTCTTGTATACATATTCCCTACAGCAGTGATTTGGACTTCTGGGTTCAGGACTCGCTGGTTAAGATACACAACACAACCCATAGGAGGTGAGGATACTGTCAATTAGGAGAGCCATGGTAGGTGTAATTTTACACATTCCTTGAGCTTCTCAGGGAGGTTTTCATAATTATTTAAACAGCTTTTAGGTGATTAGCACTTTTGAATGTCATTTTCTTGTATCTTTAATTAACAGTATCCTTAATTAACAGAGAGATTCAGAAAAAAATTTTGATGGAATGATACATTGCAAATTTTGAAAATATTAGATTTGCAGTTGCATTGAAGCTTTATATCTTACATTTTCATTATTGCAAAAGAACTAAAATATTTAATAGGATGTGAAAAAATGTGATTTTACCCATTTAAATAATATGCTGATGTCTACCTTTTGAAAACAGAAGATGATCCTCCTCTGTCTCTATCTGAAAGATTCTAAATTAATATTTCCTTTGGTATTGAGAGTTGGTAGTGCTTTGGTCTATGAGGATGTTGTAAGAGACCCAAACTGAGACAAGTTATTAAATTTTGGCAGCTTTACATGAAGAAATTAATTTTGTATAATATTTATTTGTTACACATTAATCTGAATTTATATTCCTAAAGTGAATCTTACAACAATGAATTGGGAGACTCATTTTTTCAGTGTTAATGGAAATAGTTCTGCATTTTGCAAATGTCAATGTTGACGAAACTGCACATTATGGATAGAATGTAATATGTATAGATGGAAAAATTTGATACTGGGGTTTTTTTCCATTTTTCAAACACAGAAAGACATGTGAGTTTTTGATCCTGGAGATCAGCAATAAAGAATGAACAACGTCTTACTTTTGTAATAAATAAACTAAATGTTAGGTTTACATTTTTCAGATTACTTTCAGTAGTAATCTGAAAGGTGAAAAGGTGTGAAAGGGTAAAATATCCTCAGGAACAAAAACAGATGTTCTTGAGTCCTCTTTTCTAGCATGGTAAGGATGCTATGATAAGGGATACTTCAGAACCTTAACCCTCCTGTGTCTTCTTATTCATGTTGCCTCCGTTTCCCTCAGTGCTTCGTCTTCTATGCTGACAAACAAACTTTTTAAGGAAAAATGGAAGATTCTTAATTAAAAAAGAAGCTGAAGATGAAAGTGCTCTTTTTATCTCATATGAATTCTCTATGAACGTCATTTATTATTTTATTTCTAAATCAACACTGCATAATAATTTAATGCATTTATTGATCCTTCACATCCTCACTAGTACTCAGACCTTCTACATAATTTAGTCTAAAATGTAGAAGGCTACGAGCCAGTGGAAGCAAGCTATGGAAAATGGTGTACTGGCTCTTACTCTATGAGACATTCTATGAGCATCTCAAAGGATGGAAATACCTGCCCCTGTTATGAAACACTTCTTCCTTTTCAGTTGTGTGGGGTTTTTGCTTTTTGTTTTTTGTGGGTTTTTTTGGGAGTGACAAAGCTGGCAAGAACTGGAAGCTGCAATCTTGCCAAGAAATTGAATCATCCTGCCAAGAAATTGAATAATCATGCCAGAAAGGGTACATATCAGATATAATTTACTATTGGTAACAACCCACGTTTGCTCTGTTTTCCTGTTCAATTAGAACATGGTTTTCTCTTGACATCTTTAACTGGGATATTGTGTTTTTAAAAGAAGAGAAATGGGGGGAAAGAGCAAAATCATCCGTAAGGAGAAGAAAAATGAGCAAATACAAAAAATCAAACCACGTAGAAACAGCCTGAGATTTTTCTCTATGTAGGTGTCAGGAAGGTGCCACTGTTAAAATCGTTCATCTGCAATGTGTAAAATGCACTACAGCCATCAAAAAATCTTTTTCTTGCACATGGTAGGAGACATGCATGAGCAAGGTAGACTGGGGATGGGTCTAGCACACGAGTTCTCAGCTGCAGCTGGGAACCATCCCATCTTTCTTTGGAGTGACACAAAAAGGAAAACATAGTGAAAAGTGCCACAGCGATGCACTCAAGACAGCCAGCAAGGCAAAATCAGACAATTATTTACCCTTGTGGTACAGCCCAGAGAGACACTGCAAATCCATTTCTTAATAATAAATTCAATAGTGGAGTGCTTTAGATGCGTAATCCTAAATGTTTATTTAGTAGCTGACCACGGTTGTTACTTTTTAGTGATGTCAAAAAACCTTCACAAAAAGTAACAGATCTTTAAACCTGGTACTCCTGGAAGAGAGTACCTGCCTCATACATGCAATAAAATAAGCATTAGCAAAGACGAAATAGGCAGATGCTTTCTTTCCATGTCAGAAAATAGTTTTAGAAGAAAGTGGGATCAGTACATGGATCTTGCTTACTTTGAATGAGTTTTCTTTTTAACTCTTGAAATAATACACTTGGTCTGTGAATAGTCATTCTGCAGAAGCTTGCATTCTATAAATTACTGTATCTCTAAATTTTTCTTAGATAATAATCCACATTAGTATACCAAGGGTTCTAGATAAAAATAATATAAGAATCAAAGCAAGATCAATAAAATAGGCAGAATACCCATTGCTAATAATTTCTTTAGCTATTCACTAGGTTATGGATTTTGTTTCTGTCATTTCAATTATACTATCTACAATTCATTTTCTTTTCTGCTAAGAGGATTATAGTTCCTTTCTAAAATTAATTTGGTGTATATGGATAGTTGTATTTTGCTAGGGCCAGTCAGTGAGGCTAATTTGATATACCAAGTCATGCTATTGAAGTCAGGAAAGAATCCTTAGATTACTTAGTTTCATCTCCTGTCTCCTTTGGGTTATATATTTTTCCACAGGTGTTAAACTTACTGGTTGTGCCTGAATTAATTGTTCCACTGAATAAGACATAAAATAGTGAATCCACTTTTTTCAGTATATTGTACACTGCTTAGTCACATTTGCAGTCACAAAAAAGGAAATAACTGTTAATTTGTAACCACAGATTTTTTTTTTAAGAAGACCCTTAGGATCTTGTATTCCTTGTTTTTTGGTTTGATTTTTTTTTTTTTTTTACTTTAAACTATTTCTCAGGAACTGGTGTGTGTGTGTCTGCGTGTGTTGTAATTACCTTTCATCTTTGCACATGTTTTTAAAATACAGCATTAGAACTTGCATATTTTCCATTCCATACCTAGAAATTGCCTTCCTCAACTTATTTACTGCTGTCTATTTCTACAGTGAAAAATTTCTTATGCTGTTTTTGTCCATTCCTCGTCTTGGAAGTTGATGTTCTCTTCTTTGGTCCATGAGATTTGTAAATCTATCTTAGCCTCTGTCCTTTCCTTCACAGTCTCCTCCAGCATGGCGATCGTGTCTTTCCAGATGTGAAAGTTTGAAACTGGCTACATTAAATATACATTTTGCTCAACAAATTATTAAAGGCTCCAATTTATCTGCACTGCTGTTCTGAATTCATGGTGAATTATTATACTCCCAGTGTAGTCTATTCATTTGATAACTAAAAATAAGTATTATTTCATATTTACTCTGAATAAAGACTAGAAATTGTTGAAGGTTGTTGAGCCTGTGGGGAACCTTGCCCGTATTCCCTGGCAAATCCATCTGAGAACAGCATTTGAAAATCTGAAATACAGCCCTATTTTTAATATCAGAACACAGGGTGCTTGTATGTCAGATGCCTGGTGCCATTACCTCTAATAATCAAACCTGTAATTTTCTCAGATAATTAAACTGAACCATTTGACAAGATATATTTTCTAGGAAAGCGTGTCAATTGCTTGCATTATATTTTTACTCTTTGTCTTATATTAATTACAGTCCTTTATATTCATTATTTTTTGAATGCTGTATGAGCTCTCTCATTATTTTCCCCAGGGATGATGTCTAGCTAACCTGCCCATAGTCATGTGGGTCAGCCAGCACACTGGCTCAACGGTTTCAATGGCATATTTTATTCATTTGTATTTTCTCTGGCATGCAGAGACCTAATTAAAATCGCTACCAGGGGGTCAGAGATGTCCTCTATCTACAATTACAGTAAAATGGGGTGGTAATTTAAAAATGTTTTCTCCTAGCAAAATCTCCAGAATTAGAGCTGAAAAAGCTTTGAGATGATCAATTTAAATAGAATCAAAAAAATTATTATGCAATGTTATGAAGAATGCAATAATCAAGTAGTGAACTAAGGGCAATTTTAACCCCCATTTTTAAAAAGAGAAATAAGGATGATCTGGGTAACTACAGGCTGGTCTCGCCTTTGTGCACAGCAATGTCATAGAACAAGTCCTCCTGGAAACTATGCTAAGGCACGTGGAAAACAAGGTGATTGGTGACAGCCAACATGCCTTGACAAAGGAAAAATCACAACTGATAAATTTGGTGGCATTCTAAAATGGAGTTACAATGCTGGTGGATCAGGGAAAAACAATTGATGTAATTTACCTGGACTTGTGTCTCCTTGTTGGTGACATCCACGAAATTTCAGGCTGCATCATGATTTATCTGTACTTGAAGCTTCTTCCTTTCCTCTCTCCAGCTGTGAAATGCAGAGGCATACTGAGTTTTACCTGATTAAATTTAGGCAGACTGGTCAGATGGTCACAGAAGTGCAGTCTAAGGTGACCTGTGGTATTTCTAGATCTAGTGCAATACGCTTCTCAGTCCACCACACTCAAGGAGCTTCTGGAGCTGATGAAGTGAAGCTGAGTGAAGGTAATAACTAATTTACAAGCTCAGCAGAAATACTCCCATCTCAAGGGTTATGTCAGAAATCTCAGCGAGTGCAAGTGAAAGAGGGAAAAACAAAAGTAAAAAATGTGAATTACAAATTCAGATCTAGGAACTCAACTGGTCTCTTTAAACATTGTGGTTTTGCTCAGGTCTGCATGCTGAGCTGGTACAGGAAATGAAGGATTATTTGGAAACCAAGCAGTGAGGTATCAGCCAAACCTTATCTTCACAGCACAGTAATTTGTGTAATGGCTCATAATAAGATTTTATGGTCCTGACATTGCTTTTCTCCTAAATAATAAGCTGAGTAGTCCTTAAAAAGTTGTAGACAATGAGTAGATTTGACCTAATTCCTGAGTTCCTGTTGTAGCAGTTACACAGGCTTTAGGTATTTCTAGTATCATGCATGCATCCAGAAAGAGATTGACAAGCAGACACTACTGACCTTATTTAATCCTGATTTTAGCTGAATCATCGCTTCTTTAATGAATTCCCCACCACCATCACCCCAACTACACGTGTGTCTCCAGCAGGAGCTGTTATCTGTGGCTGCTCAAGGGCTGCCTTTCACTCTGGAGCTGGAGGCACGGCCCACTGCCAGGGCACACCTAGCGTGCTGAGATGGGGCTCTTCACAAATTGCAGCACACAAGGGAGAAAGGGTGGCTGTGCCTCCATGTAGAATAGCTGAATAATTATAAAAGCCTTGGGTTCACTTTTAGACCTGTTTGATCTATATAGAAAGGAGAGAATCTGGAGAAGGAAGGAAAGACAAAAAAGAGAACCTAGAGGTAATGACAGTGCTGCTGCTGATTCCTAAATTTCAAAAAACTTCTGTACATTTGTTCAAAACTGAAAGAAGCAGACACAAAGTTTGGACCAAAACCGTGACTGAAGTTATGGGTTCTTTTCTCTTGCTGCTTCTTTGTTCTTTAGATTGTTTTCACTCTTTCTCCTCTGCTGTTGGGAATTTTGAGTCTTCCATGGACAGGTGACTTCTAAAGCAGCCTGAATGTATGTGATATGACAAAGCTGGAAAATAGCTGTTTAGTGAAGGTCTAATATTATTATTCCGGTTGCTGCAAGCGTAAATCTCAACTACTTTGTCCCGTTTATTTTAAAATATCCTTGTATATATGTGTTTATACATATATGTGCATAGGTTTTGCTCTGTTTTAGACTTGCTGGATTCATAATTGCTGCATATCTGAATCCCAGTACTGACTACACCATGGTTAAAATTTAATACTTTACTATTAGATGGCTATTCACTCTGTCCATTTTCAAAGCGATGAAACTGTGTGGAATGAACAGACTTTTCCCTTTGGAAGAAACCCTTGTCCCTTTTATTGCTATTTATATCAGACTTCTAGGCCTTCCACCCTTTCCCTGTGGTCCTAAGTGCATTTCTTGGGAACTAGGTGTCACTCATGTCCTTAAAAAAATACTTCACCTAGGATTGACTGTGCTTGGAAACTGAACGTAAAATATATTATTTCTGGGGTCACTTCCCTCCAGAAATGAAAAAATCTTCCTTTTTCCAGCTCTTTGGTTTTCAGACTGCCATTCTCATTCAGCGAGGTCACAGGATGAAAACTCCCTTGTTGAAAGCTTGCGTATCGATCATAGTTATGTCTCTGCAGATGCACCATTTTATTGCCTTGCTCTGACATTTCCCTCTGCTTCCTGAGCTGTGCTCTGTTGGTTTATTGCGTTAGGTATTGCCTTCAACAACAGTGATATTCTAGCCATGACACAGGAAATAATCCATCGGTTTATGCAATGATCATGAAAATATCACACATAAGTAAAATCTACATAAACTGGTGCAGATGAATCATGAATGTCTCTGGTCAGGTTATGATATGATGAAATATATTCTGTGAAGTGCAAGTGCCATTGCACAAGGGTATTATTAATGCAAGTAGATGAAAATGGGTATTTCTGAGGCTGAGAAATGTTCTATAGCTCTTTAAGGCAATTCTTGTTCTTACTACCCAACAGCTACTACAACAATGTGTTGCTGAGTAAAAAAGAGAATTGCGTTTATTTTCATCTCAGTAGTTTTTCCCAATTTCCTAAAGCCTTCTACTAAATAAACCTTAGATGTCTTTCTGTGGCTAAAATAATTTGACCAAATGCTTTCCTTGTTTTGGGGGGGGTTGACTTTTGTTTTTCCTAAAAAAAAAAAAAAAAATTATTTAAATTCAAACAGATTTTGATGAATGGAGACAGGCCAAAAATAATTAGAAAAAAAAAAATTCAGCCTCCACACTCAGCTGTGGAAGAGTTTTCACAGAGAGATTCATTATTCTTAGGTCACTACAGGTCAATAAGAGTCAATTCTGGTCAAGCAGTATCAGTTTTCCGTGTTACAATGGTATGTTTAGGTAAATTGTTGCTCTTTTTTTTTTCTGAGGAGTCTACCCTAGGATTCACCCCTGTGGCAGTCTATGCTTGTGCAAGGAACTGAAGGAAAAAAAGAACTGTTTTGAAAATAATAATTTCCCAAATAAAATAGTTCCAATAGAATAATCTTGTGAAACAGCAAATCTTGAATATGTCCAAGTGAACATACTGCTCACTGCTCACAACTCTGAGATAATGGCTGATCTGAATTTTCACATCATCTTGTGGTGAGATGAGAGGAAAATGCTTTTTTTGTTAATGCTGATCTACTGCTATTTGATGTTACATTTTTGATGTACAGAAAAATGAGAGGGAAAGGTAAAGTAACCATGGTTTACCTCCTGCACAAAAGCAATTGTGAAGAGTGCTGAAAAAGGGAGCAGTGGTCAGCCTAAGAAGTCATACAGTCTTTTTAGGAATCTGTCAAATAGCCTAAATATTAAAACAATTTAGAAGCAACAGTACAAACTGAAAATTGAAGAAGGTTCATCCACAATTTTCTACCCCTGCAGCTGCCTGTAAAACCTTTTGATCAAAGAAAGCAAAGCAAAATATAAGAAATTACATAAAGTCTGTTGTCTTAAGACACTGTTTTTTCAAGATTGTCCTCTGTAAAGTTTTACCAGCTATTCATTATTTCTAAGAATATGCATCTATACTAACTGCTCACGGAGACGTGCTTTAGTCTCCTAGTGCTTCCAGCCACATGAAGTGAGCAGGCAGACGAGGCGACTGAGCATGTGAAGGATCCATGCTCTGACCTACCATGGCCTTTTAAAGGGGCACCTTGGGAAGTGCTGGCCTGTTTTATTTTCTGTCTGAGACACTTGTGTGTTAGGAAAAGGTAGATTTTCCCTGAGTGCCTGAAAATCTCACAGATGCAGACTACATATGCCAGCACTCTTGCTGAGCTGCTGGGAGAAACAGGCTAAACCAGATCCTTGGAATAGGTTGCTTTGTGGGGACTCAGTAGGAGTCTACCCACATGGTCATTCAGGATGGATCAAAGCCCATGCAGATGTTTTCTCTCACCTTGGATTTAAACCAAGCACCATGCTCTGGAAGGGGAAAAGCTCAAGCTCTTGGTGCTAGACTTGCCTTTTAGCTGTCCCACTGTGGGCTGTGAGCCAGTACTGGTGGGGCAGGTTGCACCCCAGCCGGGCTCACCAGCATGTCCTGAACATAGCCCCAAGCCCAGGTGGACATTTCAAACCAGAGCTACAACAGGCTGGCTACCTGGAATGAGAATTTGCTAGCACAAGAGCTTAGCCAGTTTGATCCTTCTCTAAAGTTACCCTTTGCTCACCTTGTGGGGCAGATAGAACTTCAGGCTGAGAGAAGATCAACAAAAAAAGCTGAGGATGTCATGAATACAGGAGTACATCAGTTCAAACATTGCCTCTTGCAAAAGACACAGAGAATTGAGCCATACAGAAACTGTCCCTCGAGCTACATCAACATGGTGTACAACAAAAACCCTACACTGTTCATGAGGGACAACTTTTTTACTGTTTCTTCAACCTGTCCATTTTTACTCTGTGCTGCTTTTTGGACCACTATACTGGAAGTCATATTTCATAAGCATTGCAGAGATTTGCAAATCTCTCTTTAGTTATTTAGAACCTGACAAACCCTTTTAAATTTTTGACCTAAGAATCTGAAAACCGTGTAAAGGAATAAAACCAGAACTGCATCTCACAAAATATTACTATGTTTCTGTAATTTTTAAACTGAGCATCCCAAAGGGATTCTCTGTAATAGCCCTCATATAACAAGAAAAGAAAATAGCAACCATAAACCTCCTTACCTGTTAAAGTATTTTCTATTGATCCTGCAAATAAGTTCATCAGAGAAATACAAAGTGTTTAAAATGATCTCTGGGTAAAGCACTGCACACCATATTGCAACATAAATGGTCCCTAAATAGGCATCTTTGAGAAGCAGCACAGAAAAATAACTCATTAGGAAAACTATTTTAAAATAGTTTGTTTCTTCATTGAGGGAATGTGGTATTATTGCCCTAGAATGATTTAATTCACCCTAATTATATTCTGTTTGATATCTGCAGCTGTCTTGGAAGCAGGCTTCTGCTATGTAAATCCAAGAAATGTTTCTCATCTCATTTGAAACCCCAAAGTGCTCAATTTTCAAAGGAATTTTAAGCTGATCTCTACTTATGTTCATTTAATTTTTCAGAGGAATATCAAAAGAATAACTCAAATTTCTGAATCCTGTCACTTGTATATCCCATTCATCTTCAGCGTACCTCATAAATGTGTATACACATAGAATACAGTACGTATTTGCACTACAATGTTAGAAAGTTGTGTGGATGCATGATTGTATGTGACCAGGAACATCTTTGTTTTGAAATGTTCATAGAACATATCAGTATAAATTGTGGGGTTTTTTTCTTTTGCGTTTGAATTTCAGTTTCCTTTAGAGCAGATGTGAAGCTGTCTCTTCAGCAACTTTTTAACACAGTCAGTAAACAGCACCATTTCGGTTGACATGGAAGAACCAAAAGAGGGCAAGTTTCTCACAAAAAATGAATGTTGTATATGCATCCTTCAATGTCTTTGGCAGTAGCTGTCCTTGTTACAGTGCCACACTGCATAATACACATAATGATGATCTGCAGGAATTTTTAATTAAATATTTAGTCATGGATGGCCACCTGAAATGGCAATCAGCAAACCCTGGTGTTTATTCTGGAACACTGCCATCAGTTCCAGCAAGACAGGAAAGTGAACAAAGTGGAGTGAAAAACCACAAGGACCTATAAAATGCATGAACATTCAGTAAGTGATGGCTTCTTGTAGATCTCTACAAATTACTAATCAACAAAACAGAGCAGTTTGCTCTCTTCTGGTCTGAAGGAAAATGCTCCTTTTAGAAATCTTAGTAAGGGTTACAAATAGTTTGGAAACAAAACGAGGGAAGTCAAATGCTTTCCTTCAAATAAAAATACCTCATAAAGACAGAATTCTAATCAGGGGTTAGAAATTTTAAAGTAAAAGCAGTTTTATGCTTTGGGGGTAGAACATGAGCAGAATTTAGGTAGTGATTCCAAAGAGAAATTCACAAACTTCCATCCATAATTACTAAGGCTGTTTTTCAGGTAAACTCCTTAGGAAACTCTGTTTTGGTGTCACACCATCTTAACAGGACTAGGTTGTAGCTAAATTGAACATCAGGAGTCTTGAAATGGGCACCTTTTACGTTAATTCTACCATGGAAGCCAGTTCATTAGACACAGTTTTAGACTATCCAATGCTTTCCAGGTTCCCACTTCTCTGTTCCCAAATCTCCCACACACACTCTGTTATAACCCATAAACTTTTGCAAAGGCACAGTGCCGCCAAAAACAGAAGGACTGATCTTGTTCCTCTTTGAAAGAAGTTAAGTACAATGTTTAGTCAATGAATCCCAATTTGTCATGGATGTTCAAATCTCTCATCCTAAAGTTCTTAAAATCAATTCTTCCTTCATTCATGGTTCCTCATTTTATCTATTTTATCTGCTCCATCCTGACATGCTGGTTGCAATGGTTCCCTTAATAAGTTTCCCAAGCCTCTTCATGTACTAAGCAGTGAATAAATGTTCTGAGCCCTTGAGTTAAAAATTTGGTTTAATATGGAGGTTCATGAAATTAAAAGTTCTTTTGTGGATGTAGCATCAGATATGAAAACCAAAGAAAAGCTGCAATGATGTTAGCATGGTCACCTGAATACCTTGAAATTACATTTTGGGGACCGAAAACTTCCATTCACAAAGGGACACATCAGAAATTATTAAAAAATTACTCATAATCTATAAATAAATGCTATATTGGGAAAACAGATTAAAGCTGGAGTATCTTAACTTTTACACATTTTTAATAAAAGAAACCTCATGCATTTTAAACACATGCAAGATTATTCTTCAGGGAGTGTTTCAAAACTACATTTAGAGAATGATCTGGAAAGAGCTGTAACTCAGAACTTTACCAAACTGTTGTAATGTACAAAGATCTCAGGACTCTGAATTAAAATAGTTTTATGACAAATTTTCAATCATTTCCCTTTCTCTTAAATAAATGGGCAGATCATGAGTAAATGTCAGTATACAAAACCACCTTTATTTTCAATTGCAGGCAAAGATAAAACAATGTGGGACAATATGAGGACTCAAAATCTGTGGAAAAAAATTCATCAGATGCATTTGTTATTTTCCTAAAATATTCCACTTCATTGAATATGAGAAACAGCAAAGGCTAGAACTAGAGAGATGTATGTGACCACAGAAACTTTGTGCCAATATATGAAAAAGCTTTGATAAAATATCGGTACATTGAGGTCTTCAGGTGAGAGTTTGAACATTGGCAGCCAAGGATGTTCACCTCATGTCTCAATCAATGCTAGAATAATAAACAAATTATAAAGATTTTACTTGCTAAAAAGCAATTTTTACAGCAATTTATAGTCATGTCAGAGAAAAAACTTAAAAGTTTCAATGGAAGCCTTTTACCTTTAAGTCACAGTTTTGATGGTTTATGGTGATGACTTTCTCCAACTGTCAGAGACCTCCTCTATTCTCCATCACTTTTCCAAAATGATAGAAATCAGCTTTGAAATGTTGCCATCTATCTCTTTCAGCACCTGGGTTGTCTTCCATTGGGTACCATAGAGTAGTGTACGTCAAATTTTTTCTAAGTTGTACCCAAACAGATCCTTATTTACAGCTAGTGGTTCTTCTCCTGGAATCTTTTTTTCCCTGAGCATGGGGCTCTAGAAGACCTTGTTGGTGAAGACTGAAAGAAAGAAGGAATTGAGCACCTCAGCGTTTTACAGCATCTGAGGATGCGTCAGGAAGAGGCTGAGTACTGGGACTGTTTACCCTGGAGAAGAAAAAATTTGCAGGGATCTTATCACTGTGTGTAAGTAGCTGGTGGGGGTGGAGGGAATAAATAAGACAGAGTCATTCTCTCCTTCATGCTCTCCAGAAGCAGGATAAGAGACAATGGGTGCAAACCAAAATACAAAAAAATTTCATTTAAGCTGTTTTACTGTGAGGATGGTTGAACCCTGGAACATGTTTCCCAAAGATGCTGTCATGTTTCCTTGAAGGTGCTCAAAACCTGACTAGTCATGGCCCTGAGCCCCCTGCTCCAGCTGATCCTGCCTGTAACTTCATGTGTTGTACTAGATGATTTATGGGGGCCCCTTCAAACCTCAACCAGTCTGAAATTGTGTGGTTCTGTGACAGATACTGCTTAATAAACTCACATTCCCAGACATAATTCCTGGAGTTTGTGATAAAACAATGCCCATGCATTTTTTACTCTCATTTTTTAACTTTTATAGATTTATATTACATACAAACAGATTTATTTATTCAGCTATAGATATATGGGAATAAGTAGACTGGATTGGCTACATGGTTAAACTTAGGTAATAGAAAGGGGGATGATAGCAGATGGACACTATCATCAGCTCCTTTGGTGAAAGAAAAGACAAGACTTCTGTGTAGAACTTAATTTAAAATATTTCTTACTCTGTTGCTCTCCAAGCCCCTTCATCTCTGCACTTGTTCATAGCAGCAGCATTCCTCCAAACAACAGCAACACCTGATGCAAGGCAGGCGGGGATTATTATTCAGCAGATATGCAAATTTTATGTTGATGAAGATTTTCACAGTGCATGTCTGGAGATGTCTGGCTTGTACTTTTCAAATTCCCATTGCAGACAGTCTTGCTGAGCAGAGTAGTCTGCTTTAATCTTGGGCTCAGCAATTTGCCAAGGATTACGTGGTTTAGACTGCATTCATAAGTAAATCAGGACCTGATGAGACCCTTTCACTTTATGTCACTTAGAAAAAGGAGGTAAAGGAGACCCGATGCCATATCAAGTTAAGTCCATATATTTGGAAATCTACAGGCAAAATTTTTTACTATCTTTTGAAAAGTATCCTGTGACAGTGGTAGAGGGTAGTAAACAAGGTCTACAGAACACAGAGTTATAAGAAGA
The DNA here is from genome assembly GCA_013398855.1 of Mohoua ochrocephala. NCBI lineage: Eukaryota > Metazoa > Chordata > Aves > Passeriformes > Acanthizidae > Mohoua > Mohoua ochrocephala. Next base: position 112,706 of record VZTA01023381.1, on the reverse strand, counting down.
AAGCAGGTGGGGAAGGTGCAGAGATGTCTGAAACATAGTTTTATTAAGATGTTTGTTGAGCCAGAGGGAAATAAAGATGCAAAATGTAAAAATACTTTTTTTTTACTGTACAGTTTTTACAGGATTAAAAAAAATATTAATTACATGGCATTCTTTGAAATGATTCATAAAGATAAGCAGCAGAAGGCTTGGTGAAAACCATGGGTTTGGGTTTACACAAAAATTCCACAAAACAAACCAAGTAGCCACAAATGTGTCACAACAGGGGCAAGCTGATGCTGGGAAAATTAACTTTTATTTGAAAAATTAAATCATACAAACAGGTGCACACAATCTGTAGTATTAAAGTCACTGTACCATCTCTCTGCAAGACAGATTCATGATTCATCAGCCTTTCATGGATATATATATATATAAGTGATATATAGTACAATTGTTGGTATGATGGTAAGAAATGAACATGATGCCTTAGATTTTAACTTTTCTATTTTTCAAATCCTGTACTGCCTGGTGTGTAACTCTGAAGTTTCTTGTGGCCCGTTAGCTGCTGTTCTCTCATGCTGGTTAGACATACCAGGTATGTTATCTGCAGGTTTCTACTCCAGGGACACCAGGCCCAAAATGTGTCAACTAAAAGCCTCTAAAGGGGGGAAAACTTGGGGTAATTACATCATGAAACTGAGGTTATAATTGGAGAATTAACCCTTACATGCAAATGAACCAAACTTATAAAAGTGTGAAGAACCCGTGACCCAGGGTCCATCTTGGGTGTAGCCCCTGGACTGCCCAGGACGTACCTTTGAAGGCCCTTCAAATAAATACCTCCTTTTATTCTCTTATTCTTGTCTAGTCTCTGTGTTTAAGGTGGCCACTCAAGGCATCAAACAACTTAAAGTAGTGTGAGATGTCTGAGACTCGAAGGATAGACTTACTGACAGAATTGTAGCTTTGCAGAGCAATGGGCAGCTGAGAAGTTTTACCCTGTACGGAATGGGCATTAGCAACCAAAGACACTTGGCTCTATCGTTAGCTCACTTTCTTGGCATCCTATAATTCCAGGATTGTCATGCAAACTGCTGCTGGCAAGAGGTTTTTTTGAGGAGCAGTGCTATGGATTTTTATATATGACAAACTTTATGGTCCTGTCAGCACCGTTGGTTCAGCCATTTGCTAGGGCAGCTGAAGTGCTGTGAGAATATTATGTGCTGAAGAATAAATGATTCTGTACTGCCTACATTTATTTTCAGTGAATATCAGGGTTGATCTGTAGCACAAGCAGATCTGTTCTGGAAATGTAAGATCATATATATACTTGGTAGTAAATGTGAAAGTAAGATACCAGTTCCAGACCACCTCTGTGCACTCAGCTCTTCTCTAGGATTGTTGTAGTTTCCTATACCTGACATGCAGTTTTGACTACTAGAAATTCTATGTGTTCCTGAAACATTTGGGTTTTATTTTAGCCAGCTTTTGTCTTCTTTCTCAAACTATTCACTGATTTTCTTTGCTGATGGACAGACTCTCTGCATAGTAGCCTGGCAAGTATCTTAGGAGTTTTTGACTTGTGCACAATATCACAAGGAAAGTTGTTCAATAGATGATTATGTAAGTTGGTACGTGGTTCCAAATCTGTGAATAAACATATTAAGTCATATAAGTCAAACAAGACTTTTGCAAGGAGCAAGGAAATGATCTCGTCTGAGTGCAGTTTAGATGACTTGCTGGAATCAGTAGTTGTTCTATGCAGTGAGTGCCTTAATGGCATGTTAGCTGGTGATAAGCTTGACACAATTTAAAGTGTTTATCTGAAATATACCATATGGGACTGTTAGGTCTGTCTACACAGCTGATCCTATCTTTGGTGTTCCTTAACAGTCTTGCTTTGTACCTCACTGTTGAAATGTCAATTTTCATTTCTAGATGCTTCTCCTGAAGTGCTCAGGGTTCTGTACCACCTTAACTCTCGTTGGCCGGGTAGCTAAAAGTAGATCTTCTATAAACTTTACAGGCCATACAGAAAATGTTGATTTGCTGACTCTCATTTGATAATGGTTTGTTTTCTCTCTAGGTCTAAGAGAGGATCAAGAGAAACAGAAGTTTTACAGTTCCATTAAGAGTCTTTTCTGGAGTCATTCAAGGCCAGCTTAGATCAGGCTCTGGGTAACCTGGTACAGTGGTAAGCAGAAAAAAGATAATCTTTATGGTCCCTTCCAAATTTATCATTCTGCAATTCTATGGTTCTGTGATTTTCTAAACTATTTTCTCTGAGAGAGAAGTAGCTACAACAGTATTTCCTGTCTTCCAATTTTTATTTCATCAGTGTAATGGGATACAGGAGCTGAGGTACCATTTTGAATGAAGACAACACAAGTGTGAACATTAAAGTACTTCAAATAATATTTTTTAAAGCATCTTTTCAGTCAGACAATTAACTTTCTTGTATATAGATAAAAATGGTGCTTTTGCCAACAAATATAGTAGGAAAATGTCTTTTCCCAATGTACAGGTTTTCTTTGATGCACTGCAGACTGTAAAGAAGACAAAATTTCAGGATATCTGTGACTTACAAAGGAAGAGGGAAGAGACACGATTTCCAGTAAACACTGTATGGTTATAAAGACATACAAACTGTTCACTGCAGGAGAAATCAGAAAATGGAAATGCAGGTAATATTGAAAAACAGTGTTAATGGAGGCAAGTTTCATAGCTGGTACTGAAAATAACAATAAAAATTATTCAACTACCAAGTAATGGAGACAAAAGCTGCTGTTTATGGTAGACTATGATGTTGAGTGATACACAGTTTGCCTGACTCTAAGCATAACTGCACTTGATAATACTGTAATAAATGTTGGTTTGGTTTTTTTTTTATAATATGGACTCACATAGGTAACATTTCCATACACATTTGCTCACATGCATGTTTGCCAATACAAAGACTGAAGACAAAAGAAGTCTAAAAAGGGAAAAAACATTTCTTTTTCAAAATTCACCCCTCGTGTAGAACAAAAGTCTGAGGAGCCACAGCCGTATTTAAAACAAATTAAGTAAGGACTGAAGTAAAGATTTTTTTTCTTCCTTCCAGAAATATTTTTATGTTGCTTCTTCTTTCAGATTTCTATTTAAAGAAATGCCATTTTAATTGGTATAATCTTTTGAAGCAGAACATTTGTCACTTTTTAAACAATAACCAGTGGAACAGAGACAGAATATGTAGATGCATGCCACTTATTTTTCCTCACCTAGCACCTAGTTTATTATATGGGGTATAGAAACAAAAGCAATTATGCAAAGGACAAAACAGAATTTGTTGAAGGTGTATATATGGCACTAATTTGCACCAGAGTACAGTTCATTAATTCCACCTTGCACTTTTTACAATCTCCTACTTAATTTCTCTTTTTTCCTTTTTTTTTTCTCTTGGTAATGTAAATTAATTTTCTAGCCAGTGCTAAGAAGCTAAAAAGATTTAGGTCATGATTAAATGCTCCAGTACCAATGACTATCAGTATACGTAAACCTATGAAAAGGATTCATTTTCTCAGTTAATTGTGAAGATATCTGGTTCCACAGCCTTTTTTCATTCATTTTCAAGACATTCAGTGAAAATAGCATCATTCCTTAGTTTGTTCATCTAGGAAGTGTAAATGGATACAACTACTTCTATCTTAAATTTGCAGTAGGCAGAGCATACTAGCCACTGTGAAGAAAGTCAACTCTATCCCAGCCAAAACCAGCACAAGTGGATATTAAATAATGGCTTTACAATAAATGTGTTTTCTTTAAGTAATCACGAATGAGGTGTTTATCTATGAGGAGTTCGTCAGTAAGTTGAAACAAGCTGAATTAAACAGAACGCTCATAGCTTAATCATGGACTGATAAAATGCCTATGTCTTAACCTATCTCACTGATAAGGACTAATCAAAATGATATTTATTCAGTTTTT
>VZTA01023381.1:97026-108701 GCA_013398855.1 Mohoua ochrocephala | reverse complement strand
TTTAAAAAAAAAATATATATATATATGAAAAAGCATAATTCTTTCAAGTGGTGTACACTATTAAGATGGGAATCAGAAGCGGTCACGATAAACAATAAAAACTGGCAAATCACATATTGAAACACATCGAAATTTCTAGGTACATAAACAATCCTTTCATGTGGGCCAGCACATGCACAGTAGATAGCATCTTAATCGTAGGTTACTTTTAAATTCTAGCATTATAAAAAAATTTTGCAAGAAAGAGGTGCTTAAACCATGACCATATATTGCTGACTCTAAAAGTAGAAGAAGCAGAGATGGCAGCTACCGATTGCTAGAAAGCATAGGGGTACACACATTTTCCACCCTAACTGATAACCCCTCTTCAATCTGAAGAGAACGTTTTTCTTCAGATTTCAATTTTTCCAAATTCCCCAAATGGCTGAATCTGGGCCAGAGGATTCATGATGAAAGAAAGGTGTATGCGAAAAGATGACTCCCAAGCTTCATGTGTAGAGTGATGACAAGTCTGTGTTCAATTTCTTAATCTGTTTCTACATTTTTCTTGATAGAGATGCTGTATGAAAAATATAACGCTATTGTAAACTCACAGCCCTTGTCATGTTCTAGCTTCAACAGGAGACACTTACCATAATCACGTGAAAGATATTCTGTAATATTACTAAAGACATAAAACCTGCATGGGCTGTTCAGCCTCTGCAGTCCTGAATCCAATCAAAGATTTGTTGGAGTAGGGTGCATGGTGATTTCACAAATTAACGTATATTATTAGTTCTTCACATGTAACAAGAAATGGCTTTAAAACACTTTGCACTTTTTTTTCTTTAATAACACCTGTCACTGGACTTCTGCCATGAAAATGTTTTCCTGGAAAAAAACTTCCATGAGAACAATTTTGAGATACTGTAAGAAATGTTGATGAGATGCAGATGCAGCCCTTGCTTGACCTAGGAAACATGCAGATATATTTTATGTGGATTAGCTAGCTGTACCTCAGCCTTGAGGATTTATGAGAGTTGCCTAGGAACAATTCTGTTTATTTATTTCAGTGCATACTCAGTCATTAAAACAAGTCACCGGCAGCGGGAAAGAAAAAGTGTTCTCAAATTACTGGTGACGCATTCTCAAGAGAGATGGAGTGTATCCCTAGTCATAGTCTTTAGTGTTGTGCTTGTGCAACTTCTTCTTCTCCTTGTAGGCTATGAAAATATTTCTTTTGAAATGCGATGGTTTTGTGTCTGTGAGTCTGCATGGACTTTTTCTACAGTTTTCTATTCTTTTTATGTCTCAGCAGAAGCCATCAAGGAGGCAGAATACACTTTTTTATTTGATCAGCAATCCCAAACCCTTTGCTTGGTTTCCTCTTTCCCCACTGCTCTCAGCTCTCCTGTTTAGAGACTTCCTCGAGAGTGCCATCTAAGTTTCATTCTTTACCTGCGATGATTTATCAGCAACTCTAACACCTTGAAGATATAGAGAGTACATAGAGAACATACTAATGGGAGGAAAAAGAGGAGACGAGCACAACGAAAACACCCAGATACTGGAAAATATTCAAAAGTAAAGCTAGGCAGAAAAAATTAAGTATTTCCTAGAGGAAAATAACATATCTAGGAGAAAAAATATGCAGAAAGGAACACAGATAGACTCTGGCAAGGAGAACTACCTCTGATACACCTGTCTGACCTTGTTTCTTGCAATCTTGTACGTGGCGGGTTCAAGAGAGCCCAGTGTTAATGAGCTCAGACAGAAAAGGAGGGTTGTCTAAGTCCTTGAGTGTGAAAGAAGTCTAATACATCTATTTATAGTGGGTTTAGGTGCCTGTCAAATGTATTCATTACCCCTCAATAACAGTATTTCATCTGTGAACATACAGTCTGTAAATTGAATGCAAGACTGGAAGAGTTTCTGGTTGCAGATATACTTGTTAGGGTATCTGGCAAAAGAGCACTTGGTCAAAATGCCAAAATCTGAAAAAAATCTCTTGTCCTTGAATGAGACAAAATATGGAGCTATTGCCACAAATGCTGCCCAGGGAAAAAGCCTCCAAACAGATGTCAATGCTGTCAGTACAAAGACTGCTGCAACAACTGAGTCTCAATTAGCAATATGGCACGGGCTACCTGGCTCCTGCACCTTGCAGGTATTTCCTGATGGGTAGAACTGTCTGCTAAAGACTTCAGAAATCTGAGGGGTGCTTCATGTCATCTTTGGGTGAATGGTGGAGTTGAGAAAGGTGGCAAGGTGGACTGTGGATGCCAGTGAAGCAGTTCCAGTCACAGCCACCTTTTGAAGGGGAAGCTTTTTTTCACCTGTGAGAAAAAAAACAGCTCCAGGAAAATGGGAAAGGACTGTATGTTGGGCTTCTACAGTGGCAGATGGGAGCAATGGAGCTCCAGAAGACCAAGCAACCTATAGCTGGACTATCAATATTTCACTTGGCAAGAAAGAGAGTGTTAGGAGACTGCTAGGTTCAGAGACAGGCAGCCCTACTAATTGCATCTTGCCATGGGTGGGCAGCCAAAAGCTGAGTATGAGAGATCCTTGGCAGTTGCAAAGTAAACACTAACAGCTAAAAGGCTTTTAATTTTCTCATTTTCTCAGCAAAATATTAGGGTTTTTTGTGAACTCTCTTCCTGCTGGAATCCTTCGGCCTCACTCCTTACACTAGCAGCATGTCCTGCTCTACCAGACTGCATCTTTCTCTTCTCAGTCAGTCCCACCTTTTCTGGTCACACTGAGTTTAGGGCCAGAATCGATAACATAGGTAAGGCATGAATAATTTATATCCACCAGGATCGGTTTTGGTCTCCCACAGGAGCCTATGAGAGTGACCATTTTGTAAACTCATCTCTCAGGTTTGTGTACTCACTCTGCCACTTCATGACAGCCAGAGTCACGAGACAACCCATAATTCTTGAAACCTGCATCACTGCTGTCTTTGCTCTGTCAATAAAAAATTGATTCTTATTGACATTGTAGGAAGTTTAGCCACATTATTTTTCTTCTTCCTTTCCTGCTTGAATTCAGTTCTAAAATACCTATGTAGCATCTCCCGCTATACGAAACAAAATATATATTTGGCCCCATTCCAGTTGTATTTCTTTTGGATTTTTAGCTGTTAACTGTCTTCTGTTGAGTAAGTGCTGATTTACATTACCTTGAGTACAACTTCACCAGCCATTATCCCAGGCTTCAAAAATATGCTCTAAAATCTCTCTCAGGTGTTGCGAAGTTAACCCACAGCAGTAGACAGGTTAGACAACCTGACTCATGTTAACAACCAATTTTTTTCCCCATCTATTTAATAGCTCATGAAGTTTAAAAGCCAGGCTCCTCAATTACTTTTTGCACTTCAACCAATTCATTCTGGTAACGTCTCTCTGTAAAAATGAGATAACATGCTGTAAAGATAAAAGTGTACCAACGTGCACTTTACTGAATGTCTGCATTATGGGGGTTCTGCATGTCATAGCTGCTGTGCTATTTGATGACGACTTGAAATAAGCCCTTTAATTGATCTGTACATCAAATGCTCTGAAAATGTAAAAGAGGGGCTTAGACTGTCAGTAGCTTGGTTAGCTCACAGTGTGTTGTCTCCAGTCTAATTTCTTTAATGCGATAGGTGATAACAATGGCTAAAATTCATCTGCTGTCATGTGTCAATACATTTCAAACAAAAATTAACAACTGGTTGTTGGAAAGTTTTCTTGTATTTCTTTCTTGAATATAGAATCACCAAAGCAGAGTCAGGGTATTGTAGCATAATACCTCCTGGGTCATTTGTGGTGCCCCTTTTTGTATTAAACATGCATTTTCACCACCTCCGACCATCATAGAAGTTCACAGTGTTTATAGAGAGGAAAGAGGGTGGGAAACAGTTCCAGTGTGCTGCAGGGTTTCTGAGAACAGATGTCAGTGAGACATAAAAAAAATAAACTTGGCTCAACTGAGTTTACCTTATAGACATCCTTGGGCTATTAAAAAAACAACCTTGACTCCTGTTCCCCATCACAGAGAATTAGTTTGCTGTTGACTTCATGCTTGATCTAACACCACTGAATTTAGTAGTCTTAAGCCAGGGATGAATTCGGCCCTCGGTCTTTAAAGCAATCTTTCCCCTTGTGTGTAACAAAAACACCATATGGTGAGTCCTTGGCTTGGTATCCATAGCTCAGCTTGCTATCACTCCTTTCTGATGCTTTGCTGGGAAAGGTTAGAGCCTGCAGAGCTGGTTCAGTCAATTCAAAACCTGCAACAGAGGGTGAAAAAGGAGTTAACAGAGAGCTTCATCCATATGAGTCCTCCTGCTCATACTCCAGGGGCTGTACATCATACAGGTTGAATTGTTTACTGTTTATGGAGTCATGGATTTGAGATGCGGGTAGAATCAGAACAACAATCCTCTTCTTAAAACTGTTCAATTATTCCTGTAGTTCAGTCAGTGAGACATCCCTCCTCCTAAGTACTTGGAAAAGCAGCAGTGCCTAGATAAGCTCCCCTTCACACCATCTCAAACGAAGACCTTCGCCGCAGAATATGGTCACCAGTAATACAGCAAGGAGTTAGGAGCCCAGTGAAGCAGCTTTGTCATAGTGCACAGTGTATTCACAAACAATCTAGGATCTTCACTCAAAAAATTCTCCTCCCCACGTTGAATCTGTAAGCAAGAAAGCTACAGTTACATCAACACATCTGCTGAACTTAATTGTCCAAAGTGCTTTGTCCCTACACTGGTAAAAACCTGTGCTTGCATGTTGCCAGCTAGGTGGAACTGTAATTTGACCATGCCAGTTTCTTCAAAGCCTCTCCAGTGGTTACCTCTCTAAAGCCATATCCAGCACACACACTCTGCCATGAACTCCCGAGCTGCACCTCTGCCTTTTGCCACCTGTGTTGTAGCAGGATTAGCTCCTGTCGGGTCTGTTATGCCAGCCTTTGACTCGCTGTTTGTCTCAAGCACGTCTCCAGTTTCTCTGCTGAGCTGCATGTGGAAAATAGCTTGTAGATAAAAAATGTCAGTTTGATGCTTTCAGCTCTCTCCCTGAAGCTGTTCTAATGCATTCAAAAGACTTCCACTGTTGGATATCAAAATACCAAATTCGGATTGTTTCTTATTTCAAGATGGGTTTGTATGCAAAGAAATATTCAAATACCCTTATATATAAAGAATGATATTGTTTCATACAAAGTTTTAGCAAGTATTGGCTTTCTTTTGCAAATAAATTAATTAGTCTTTCACTTAAAAATCAATCCTTTAGGGATTTTTCATGCTGTTTCCAATCATGCACTTGTCTTGGCTGAGCTCAGAAAGAGAGAGACAGCTCTTCAAATTTCCTGTATCATTAAAATTCACAGAGCATTTATGGAAGAAGAACCATTAAAAGATTTATTTCAATGTTACTGGTGGGGTTGTTTTCTCTTGTTTTTAATAATTGATGGTTCTTTTTCCTGCAGAACAAGTTTATACACTTGCAGTATGGCACAGAGGAAAATTCACAAAGCATAGCTGAGCACGAGAGGTGCTACCTCTTCTGAGTCCCTCCTCATTTGAGGGGGAGAGGCAAACTTGTCTGGAGAGCAATTCTAGAATAAGAGCCCATTTTAAGGCATATAAATCTCCTCCCAGAGGAGCTGTCTCTGTCAGCTGACAGCAGGCCTGGAGGTTAAAGTCTCCAGTGCTAAAGCTAGTCTTTGTGGACACCCTTTCCCATTGCAGGGCTTTTTACTGAACAATCCACCTACTTTTGATTTCACAGATTTCTGCCTCACTGGGTGCACTGAAGGGAAGAACAGGCTGAGTCAGTACTTATTTATTTTTCCTGCCAGCTTCTCTGTCAACCTGTGGTCTTTTGCTTTATTTACTGCCAACTGTTCAGACCCTGATCGGAGTGCAGAAAACATATCATTTTCCAATCCGACTGTGAGATGAGATGTAGGATTGTTCTCCTTTTACTAATCAGGACGTGAAAGGCAGTGAAATTACAGACATAAAAGAAAAGAAAACTAAACACCTCGAGACACATGAACAGGGCTTGAATGTTCAGAGCAGAGCTCCTGTGGCAGTAGCTGATAAACATTACGGAGTTTTCATTCTCTGTATGAGCCAGTATCAGTGGAGGATGAGATCCACAACTTAGCAGAGGATTTTCAAGCTTTGATGGCTGGTGTGTCTCTGGCATGTGTGGGTCCAGTTCTGCTCTTGGAGAGATGCTTCTCCCTCCTCTAGGCCTGCATCTCTCTTGTCCTTACCCAGTCCTCTTACGAACTTCTTAGAGGCTGTGTCTCTATAACTCTCAGCACCATACCCTCTTCTGCAGACATTCATTCATCTCTTTGCATGTGTTCACCTATTTTCAGCCTTGCTGTCCTAGTGTCACTGTATATTCCCCTCTCCCAGCATACTTCTTGCTCATCTAGATCTTTTGCCTTCTGAGGCTGCATTTCCCCATCTCACAGGCTGCTGTGCTTTCCCCTGGGCTCCAGCAACAGCCACACTTGGAGCAGTGGAAAGCGTATTCTCATAGACCCATTGCTCATAGCAGTCATACGTAATAATTTCAATAGGCAAAATTTTCTGTTTCAGAGACAATTTGCACGCTCTTCAGAAGGAGGAACACTGGAAATGTGAAAAACAGTAAGGATTTTTTTGCAGGATAGTAAGTTGACCGTGTTTTTGTAGGCATCCTTTGAAACACCTGCTTTCCTGAGTCAAAAGCAGGAATATATTGGAAGGCCTTATTCCACAGTGTCTTGGTCTCAATGTAACATAAACCAATTACCAGTCCTTGCTGCTATTGCTGGAAACTTTTTTTAAAGAAACTTTCTGAAAGAAATTCTGTCTGAAGTGCATTTGCTGATATGGAAAATTTTAGCAGCAACAGCTGAAATTTGACAAACTGGTAGATAATTGAATGCAGGATCTTATACAGAAAGTGTTAGATGACAGCCGTTTTTATACTCATATTCCTACTCAGCTCCATTTATAATGTGCCACTTTTCAATTGCTACAGTAATAGATGAGAAAAATACTATTCAACTTTTCATCATTTTCTTGCAATTATAAATGAAATAATTAAGTGAAATAATTACATTATTAAGTGGATCAAACCTTTTGCATAAAATGTGTTGGTGGTTTCAGGATATTCTTATTTAGCTTTTAATGACAAAATGCATAACACTATTTTGGACTGAAATCAATAGAATACGCAGTCATGATAATTTTTTAAGTTATTACGAATATGTGTTATTTTTGGTACTCGAGTTCTATGCTTTTTCTACTTTTTGTATTGTTTGATTTTACACATACTAACGTGTAAACACTGCTGCAGAAAATTTGTGTTAGCAGGAAAAAGCAGGTTTTTCTTTTTAAGGTAATTGTTTTGTTGAGTCAACATAAACTGCTTGCTCTTTCTCTTGACTGCTGCAACTCATAGGAAGATTATGAATCACCAAGCGGCAGACCTTTGTAAACAGAATAGGAAATTAGATTTGTGAGAGCTTTTCCATTTAGGCATGGAAGCTGTTCTAAAACCAGACGCATTGTTTGAATCTTCATATGGCTGTTGTAATGTAATTACAGCTAATAAAGTTTAAAGGGCTATTTGGGTAGAGCAGATGAAATATTAAGATATAAACCCTACGTTTTTCAGAGGAAGTAGCTGTTTAGCTGGAAGGGCTTGTATCCCTATTTCATTTCTTTTCCATGACACAAGAAGACAATGTTCAGCCTTAACCAATACAGAATAGACAATCTTGGAGAAGCCCTGAGGTATTTTGTTTCAATACCCTTTCTTTAACAAATGCAAACTGGCACTCTCCAGTAACTGTGCGTATGCAAAAACGCAGGCTGAGGCTTTTCCTCAGACTGCAGAAACCATGGAGTAATCAACCGAATGCTCCGCAGAGCTCCTACCCATCTGCCATATGACACAATTTAATAAACTGCATTTTTTGTAATCCCCAGACAAAATTTGCTCATCTGTTAGCAGCATTAGCCACCTGGGCTTGTAATAATATTTCTGAAGTATTTTTAAAAGAAGTGTGTTTCAAAAAAGTTAGTGACTTTCTTTGAAAATGTCTATCAGAAAAATGCATTCTCGAAGTCAGAGTTTGTAGTGATTACAACTCAGTTTTCTCACCTTCAGCTGCTCTCAAGCAACGGGATAACTCCCGGGAATCATGAACATAGATATTTAAAGCTACAGGAAATGGGTCTAAACAGTACCTGTTTCTCCTCCTGTGGTAATATCTCTAGGTTTCTGACTACATAGAGAAAAAAATAAAAAAGAATTCTTACTTGCACCATATTTATTGGCCCTTTAAATGAACTTCAAGTTTAGTGGTGCTTACAGTTGGAGGGTAGTGCTTACTCATGATGGGAGCACAAGGTAGTTCGCCTTGCACAGTCTGTTGCCTTTTCATTCCGTTATTTTGTGGCAGGGACTAGGCACACTACAGCTATATTTGCTTTCTGCGAAGCAGGACTCTAGGTCTGTCCTTGTCAGTGGTTAAAAATAGCTGAGAAGACAGATGTTTCTTTAACGGGAAAGCAGAAAATAGGGCTGTGGCTATAACTTGTCCTACTGACATTATCAGACAACTACCTAAGTTTGCTGAACTCATGTGTACATTCTGTCTTTGAGATGCTCAGTAACAGTGATGAAAAGACACAGGATGTAGCTTTTAATGCACAGCAATAGCGAAAACATATGTATGTTACAGCAGAGCATCCAATGGTTTGTATTTCTGATACAGAGATTAGTACATACATGTTTTATTGAGAAATAGTATTTAGTTTCTGAGAGATCAGCAGAGTGCAGAGTCACTTTATTCTTCTTTTCAGTTGGGAGTTTTAACTTGATATCATTGAAATATCATTTTCTTAGGTAGCATTCTTGGGAAGTTAAATTTTATCTTTATCATATATTTTACGCAGTTTCCACAAGGGGTAAATGATTATTAATAGCAGATCTTGCACATTTAATGAGCACCTGCTATGCAGTGGGGGTCAGTATTTTTGATGAAACATTACGAAACACTTACTATAATTAGTGCAATTAGGCCTTTCAAATAGCTGCCCTGTCTGTAGAAAATCAGATTCTGAAACTTACTTTGTGGTGGTTATGCTACCCGCTGGTTTAAACAAGTTTCCGGCTGTTTGGGCAACGTTTATTAAATTGTCAGCTTTTCTGGAGAAGTGCTTAGCAGTAGTGGTTATAACCATGCATAAATGTTCCTATTTGATTAGGCCAATTGCCCATTTGTACATCTGTCCTGTCTTTGACAATGGCTTGTATGAAATGATTCAAGGGGAAATGCGAGAGATTGCCTCCTAGACAAGTACAAAACATCGTCCTTAATTGAAAGCTTCCCTTTCGTAGTCCTCAACTGAATTCCCTGCAAGCATGTGTATGACATCTAAAATGGGTGGTTCTTGTCTAATTTAGCTCTCTGCTTGCTTTTTTCCTGTGAAAAGTCTTTATTCAAACATGCATTGTGTGGACCAGCACTGGGGCCTGCTTTTCTTTACCGATGCTGCACCGCTAAGTTGGGACACGGCCTATACGTGACCTATAGACTGTCTCTTTCCCACTTCATCTTTAACCTGCCTCATTTATTTAGACTACTTTTATTTATGGGTTCTGCATACAGCCCAGCCAAAAGATCACCCCTTATATGGAAACCCCACATCTCTACATCTGTATGTAGCAAAAATAATTAACAAGAAGATCCTTTATAAGTTTCCTAACAAATTGGATCACTAATATCATGACATTTATTTATTTATTTATGAGGGTTATTTTCAGCAGTATTGGTTCCTTTCATGCAGAAGCTTTGATTTTGTCTTAGGTTTTTCTTTAAACCAAATGTCGCTGCTAAGAAGGCAATGTTATCCCAATCTGAAATGATTTGCTTTACTTCTGGAATATCAAAATGTTCTTTGAAATGCTCAATCAAACAGTTCTAATAGGAATTTTTAAACTGTTAATTCTGCAGAAAATGTTCATGTTACTTTTGAAATACTCCTCAATAATGAGTTCTGAGAACCGGCCTTCTGTGTGTGCTTGTTGAACTGCAAAAAAAATGTTTTAATATAATATTTCATGTTAGTCAAATAACATCCTTGGAATTTAACTGTGAAACCATAAAACTCATAAAATAGTTTTTTCACTGAAAACTGGTTAATTATCTTATGAAGCAGATTAAATTACCTTTAATTTCAATTTAGCCCCTTCCAATAACCTATGAAATAACTGAAAATTCTCTTAAAGAAGAAAACATGCTGCCATTTAGTAAATGAAATGCTGAGGAGGTATTTTAACAGAATTTACTGCAACCACACTGTCTTCTAGTTTCGTGACCTGCTCTTCTTCCAAATACTATGGCTAGTAGTGTTTTAGAAGCCCAAATTCTTGTAAATAACTAAATCTTCTGTTGCTGAAAGAAATTTATTACATCTGTTGGTTTACATTACAGTAAGACTCTGATTTTCAAACCCCAGTTTTACTCATTTTTGCTTGAAGGACAAAAAAGAGAGAAACCGTTTAGCACAGAGTATGATACATAAAACTGTGAGATTGCTGTGGGCAAGCTGATAATTTAGTTTGAAATTCAGTTTGACTAACTTTTCCATGCACATTATGCAAAGTTATTTTCAGATTCGGCAAATATTTCCAGCATGAGAAAATATTGGTGCAAAATAAACACATGGAAAGTTATCAACACAAACATTGAAAATATGTTTGCAAATACAAGTGAATTTCTGCCTTATGCTTGTAGAAAATTCACTCTGCTTCAAAAATATAAACACTTAAAAGGAAGACATTTTTAACAGAATATTAGTATATACCAGTTTATACAGTTTATTCTTCAGTCTTCTCTGTTCACAGTTTGGCTAAATAATAGCCAAATCTGAGCTAAGCATATTTGTAATGCTGGTATCTTATGATTATAGTGTGATGATGCATGTAGACATTTTGAGTATGTCAGTATTCTCTACATAATGTTAAGCAATATTTTTCCTTTCACATATTCTGGCTCAGGGAAAGCACTTGTTTCAGCAGGGTCAGAAAGCACTGCAGGCAGGATTCCAGCTCAGAATGTATCATTACGTTTACAATTTGGAGAAATCAGTTCAGTTTCCAATTAAAAAAAAAAAAAAATTAAGTCTTATGCTAATGTTCCTAAAGACTCTAGCATTAATTTCTTATGTATCTCTTGGGCTCAAAGTACAGCAAATGAAATAAATCTATCATCTCTCCACTTCCCAAATCCCTATCATCGGTTCTTAATAATCATCTGCAAAATTATGGTCAAAATATTTCATATATTGCTGATATGACTTGGGAAAAAACTAATAAACAAAGGAGTGCTTTGATCAAAGACTCCTCTTGAAGAGAAGATGCAGTTTACTTGGAGGTTAATAATCTTGGAGTGCTTCAATATTTTAGATCTGCTACAATGAAGTTGTCAAAATATTTCTAATTTCAGAAGCCTTGACTTCAGAGAAGCAACTCTTACTGTCACAATGATCCATGACCTAGTTACAAACAGATTCCTTCTTTTCTCCCAGTTCTCTTTTCCCTTCCCTTCCCTTCCCTTCCCTTCCCTTCCCTTCCCTTCCCTTCCCTTCCCTGCCCTGCCCTGCCCTGCCCTGCCCTGCCCTGCCC
>VZTA01023381.1:28407-96961 GCA_013398855.1 Mohoua ochrocephala | reverse complement strand
TTACTTTGCTTTACTTTCCTTTGCTTTACTTTATTCCCTGCCATGAGATGGCTTAAGGAGAAGAATCACACCAGTGTCAAAAGAAGGCAGCATGCTGTTGGCCAGTACAAGTGCCGATACAGAAGGCTGGTGCTGCCAGAGTGACCTGAGTTCCAGCTGCACAGACAGGGTAAAAACAGTAAAAGTTCCGTATGTGCTGTGTACAGCTGTGTTCTGTCACAAGTAATCTGCAATGAAAGCAGAGTAAGCTTTTTTTCTGAAATTCCTTTTCCTTCATTGGCCGTAATCTAGTTTGGGAATTACCCTAAGAACATGTATGTAACCATTTACATCAAAATAGGGTAGGTATTCCAAATTTAATGTTCCCGTGAGCTGAACAGCTTCACGCGCAAAATCCCAAAGCAGGAGAGAAAGTTGTTCCATGTTTCAGGGACCTAAGAAATGCTTTTTCTTGCAAATGAGTGGTTCAGGCATAGATTACTTTTCAGGGATCAGAAACAGCACCAGAGATTGCTTTTATATACTATTTTCAAGTCACACCTGCTCACCATGAGGCAAGATGTCAGAAAATAATGAAGCAACATTATACATATTGAAGTTGCAAGATGGGAAATGGGAATCAGATCAAAGGTCTCTGAAAGATGAAACTTAGAAACAAATGAATTTCTGACATTGAAGAGTGAATAGACTATCTTTGAAATTCTTTCTTCAGTCATTGGAGCATGCTAATGGGTTTTCTATTTCTTTCTTTTTTTTCTTCATCTTCTTTTTTTAAACATCTCATATGACAGAATTAAGTATTACAAACACCAAACTCAGTAGAGCTACTGCTTTTCCACAAAGCAGAAAAAGTATTAAACTGGTATCTTACATACAGATGTATATACTTAATATATTTTACTGACCTCAATATGTGTTCTGGATAAAACTACCGAAAGATTGCCATTTCACATGTTAGTCTCTGTGGATTTACACTGCAGTGGTGTGTTTCATCTGCATGCTCCCAGATTTGTTGCCTTTTGGGAAGTACAGCTCTGAAATTTTTGCATTTTTATCTCTATATAGAATTCAAACATGGTGATGCAAACTAGTGCGAGCAATTGCAAAAGAGACTAGTCCAGCCTACTGGACAGTCACCCAAAATTATCCAGAATATTCTCATGTTGGGCTGCTGTAGCCCACGTGGTGGGTGCTGTCACATCAAAAGCAGGGAGCTCATTTCTCTGAAATGAGAACCCCTAATTGGCATCGAAGCTGCTGCTGCGCTGGCAGGCTGACACTCACAGTGCAAGTGATCAAACACAAGCAACTGAGCAGGCAATGGAGCTGAGGGAAACAGCCTCTGCCGTGACCCAGATCGCTGAGCTTGCTGGAGACACTCGATTGGCTTCAGGTGAGGGCTGGGGCCGAGCCACCAGCTCTGACACTTTGAACACTGTTGAACTTCTGTGTCACCACAGCACAGAGCATGCTCCTTTCATTTTCAGCAGAGTGCTTTCAACTGCTCTCCTTAGATACTGTAAATCCTGCCCTGCACTGCCCTCTCTTCAGTTATTTTTGTTTGTAAATGTCACAGGATCACAGATGAAACCTTGGAAAGGTGTCTCTTTTTATCCTGTATTAATTCATTGATATTCTACTCATATTTAATGTAAAAGGCAAAATATTTCCTGTGAATCTCTGGTCAATTAACTTTTCAATGTTCTTAAATAATCCTTTGCCAGAAACATTAATGCTTATAGTAATGAAAATTGCTTCCCAAATCCACAGGGTGTTGAAAGTCTTTGGAAAATAAGATATAATAAAGAATATTAGAAAAGAAAATATAGATATGAGCTTATTTCTTTACTGAAAAGTCAGGCCCGTGAGTCAAAGTGAATTTAAATAATTGTTTTTCAATTTTTAACAGACTTGCAAGAAAGACTATTGTTTCCTTTGACATAGTAAAACAATTTTGAGAACAGGCAATCTTATTTGAAATGACTGTGTAGGTGTCATGCTTAGCTAATCATGAAATGTCATTTTCAAAAACATTAATGTATTCCTCTTAGAACGGGAGGCAAAGTAATGCACTTTGTAAATGAGATCAGCATTCATTAAGTCTAGGGAAATACTATTCACTGGCTGCACCATAATGCTGGCTCCTGTCTTCCAGTAATAAAAGCTGTCATGCTTCCTCCTATGAAGTGCTTGAAGGCTGAGGGCTGATAAGATGAACAAACAACAAAAACCACAGATAACCCCTACAAACAAACAACCCTCCTGCAAAGAGAGAACAAAGCTGTAATAGCAGATTACAGAAATTCAAATACAACAATGGAACTGAACTTCTAAGATGGGTTCCACACTCTAAAAAATTGTTCTTGTATTCACATCTTACCCAAGTCAATGGGCTAGGGGGATTTGTAGTACTCCTCGTGGAAGATCCAAGTCTGGAAGGTCACATTGCGATGGTCTTTAATCAGCTCTTAGAATGAACAAAATGTATTCTGAACCTGTTGTATAAATCTAATCAAATAGTACAGCTCTTTCTATTGCATGATGAAGCTTATTCCAAAGCAGTTAAGGAGTTACTTTCAGATCAAAAGAAAAATAAGTCCCCCACAAAAGGGATGTACAGTCCCAGACAATAAGAACACTTTTATTTTGGATTTTAAGCAATTCTGCCTTTTTTTCTACTTTTTGTGAAGCTCTCTCTGTAAGTCTAACATGCAAATTTTCACCATCATTTAAGGATTAGTGAAAGTGAAATCCTGGAACACAAAAGCTAAAACCCCTCAGATTTCATTTAGTTTACTTTCTGAAGCAGTTATTTATGTGACAATGTCGATTTTTCAGTAATTCATGCATGAACTTGTCAAAAAAACCCTATTTCCACTTTCTAGTAGTACAGTAAGTTTTTTGACATACATATTGGTGATAGACTGAACAAATAAACTATCTGGAAAAATTTTAGAGGGTTGAAAAATAAGGAAATTTTTCCAGACCAGTAAACTGTTTCGTGTAGCCTTCTCATAAACCAAGAGCTGCCAAAGCACACATTAATTTTGTTGGGCTCGTTTCATATCCATTTTCTTCTGTTTGTACTTTTGTACCATAAATCACAATGTCAAAGCCTGTTATATTTTACTGCTTTTAACTTTTAGGCTGAGATAATAGAACAAATATATTTTTCTTGGAATGATAGGCACATAATATTTTCTGATGAAATACAACAAGCAACTATGGAGTAACTAACAATAAAGATGGGGCAAAATTTATTTTCCTTGTTGTCTGGAAGTGTTATTTATAATGACAGGCTTCGTGCTAATGCCCAGCACACAAAGTGTACTCACTCAGGCAAAAAACTAGGAGTATGTATTTAAAACTTTCCCAACATACAATCTTCTTTGTTAACATTAGAATTTTGCCTACGATACCTTTTTGATGCATAAAAAGGGCATTTCATTCAACATTCTAACTCCTGATTATATTCCATTTACTTAGAGAAACTGGGAAAAGTAACTTGATTATAGTGGAATAAAGACAGATTTTCGATCAATGACTCTTTAATAATCATGCATAAAATTCTAGAGAAACTGAGCAATGCAGTTTTAATTGGTGGTGGTTTGGGACTAATATTACCCTTTATTATATATGCCTGCACAGCTTTTTCAAAATGAGTTCCAGTCTGTCCTCAGTTGTTACTGTTTCATTTCTTTAACATTTCAGTGTTTATAATCACCATGGTGGAAACAGAAAACCACCAAATCTGGAAGTGTTCAGTGTGGCTCAATCGACCTATCATTTTTCTAAATAAAAGATTTGTCTTTTCTTCTCTGCAGCCTGGATCTTCTCCCCAGGCCCTCAATTTTTGTAGAATCGTACTTTTTTTCTTTCAGACATGGCATTTTATTTCAATGCTTGCTATGAAAAGAAAGGTAATCCCCTTTTGCAGAGGAGTATGACTATAGCTTACAACATAAAGTCTTTTCCATGTGTTTGTTGGTGTGGGAAAAGGTGAATATTCAGACACTGAAGTAACATACCCTAGTTCTATTGACACAGAAGTCTACTAATATGACTACAAGTTAATATGGTTCTTGTTTGCTCACATGCTTTTTCCTTTAGGACAATGTTAGTGTCCATCTCATATTTCCTCCTTGTCAAGTGAGAACCAGAAGATTTCTGGTCAGAAATGAGATTAAAGGACTTTTCCTTGTCTACCTCTGGCATACAGATTTCTTGGGAATGCATTGTTCTTTCAATTCCTTGTTTGAATATGAAATCAATTTTAGTTACTCTGTCTCTGCCTAAATTGTTGGATAAATTCGGTTTAATGCTGTTGGTGAGGCTTTGGGTCATTCCTGAATTATTCAGTGATCTCATGGGTATCTTCATCCACGCAAGTTAGAGTTAGTCCACGCAAGTTAGAGTTATTCCAAGTGAAAACAGACTCTTCATTGACAGTCACTAGCATTTGAGGAGACTAATGGATCTCACTGTGTCACTCTGATATTTTGCTAACAAGAATTGAGTGAACAGTCAAAAAGGCAGTCATCGCATGTGAACAACTCTGAGACATGGGCAGGATCGATACATGTCACCACTAGTCAGCCAGCACAGTGTCTGCAACCTGCCATTTTAATTTATTTCTCTTTTTTTTTTTTTTACATACAGATTACAGAAATGTTGAGGACTTAATAAAGGCACATTGGAGATGTTTCAAATTCACCCTTTTAGCTTTTCTTTCTACAAGCTTATTTTGTTTCTGGTAAATTCACTTGGCTGTCCATGCAGGGCTATTCTTCTGTACACTGTATATTCTTCTGAACCAGCAGTATTCAAGGCAAGTCTCTCTTAGTTTTAACAGCTATTTATGCTTGTTAGCCTAAAAGTCTTCTCTTGCCTACTGTTTATGTTTGTTCTCTTGCTTCCTTTTCAAAGATGCTTGTACTTCCTGAGAGAGATGGACCTAGGGCAAGCAGCCGTGCTGCTATTCATTTTCACCCCCTGCTTTCATTTCTGTAAGAAGTTGGCACTAACAGTGTATGTGTTGAGTCATTTATCTCAGCACTGGAGGATGTAGCAAGTGGACTTGTTCCTGTCTCTTGAAGGAGAATACTTGCACTGGAAACAGTCTTCTCATCTATCCCAATGGTGAGCTGAGAAAACTAGAATGACTATGTAAGTATAATTATCACTGGTGCTATTCTATATGATCTTTGATGAAGAAATATGCTAAAGGCTGCTTCATTTAAAGCCATTCTGAGAACATTTCTGAAAGAATTTCTGTCCAACAGGTCCCTTACTTTTTATATAAAGTACATAAATTATTGCAATAAACATGTACATGTTTCTAGGTATTTGGAATGAGACTAAAGACAGTGAGGTAAGACACAACCTCTCTGCTATCTTTGCATCACTTCTATCAAATAGCTCAAACAAAAACAGTTTCCAAAATAATAACTGCAACACATAACTTTTAACACTAATTTTCTCTTGCTGTGCTGCAAATTATTTGAAAACTTGCAAATGGTCCCGTGTCTGATTTATTATTTTATTAAATATATACAAAGGGATGTCCTTTTCAATTAAAAAAAAAAAAACACACAGCATAATTTTCCTGCTTCCAGTAATGGAATACACAAACCTAAACTTATCCATCTGTGGATACCTGTGTCAGCAAAACTTTTCCAGCAAAGACATTTTCTTGTGAAGTAATATAATGTCCCTTACAAACAAGAAAAATGCATGAGCACAGCTGAATCTACATAAATTTTACATTAAAATAAGTCCTTGTGAAAATGTTGTTATGCTAATTGCCTGACTCAGTATGATATCATGTCAAAATGTAATCATTCAAATTCATCTCTAGATCCAAATGTGTCACCAGCTGCATATATCAGCGATTGAGCTACATGAGCCATTCATTTGGCCCAGTATGTAATTTATCTAGTATTTATGTGATCTATATAAAAATAATTTCTTCCCAGGTCGGGACACCGCTGCAAAGTTGATTAATGCTTTTGTCATTTCACATATTGATTATTGTAATTCACTACTTATTGGTTCCCTCATTGCATGTTGCACAGGCTTGAGCTTATGCTGCTGCACATATCCCAGTCAAATTATAAAAGTTTAATAACATCACTCTGGTTTTAATGAAAACTCGCTGCCTCACTGCTCATCCATGGCATAAGTACAGTGTCCACAACTGTCAGCATAATGTGTAACCTTTCTGAACATTTGCTGACTTGCTGTGGGGAGTGACCTTTCTCTTTTGTCACATATTAGTTTCTTGCTTGATAACTTATGGGGAGCTTGCTGACAGCTCTCAGGCATTAGACAAAGCCACGGCTTGTTTCTTTCTGAATCCCTTATGCAACTCAGAATCGCAGAGTGTTCTGAGTTGGAAGGGACCCACAAAGATCTTTGAGTGCTCATGGTGGGGATCGAAGCCACCACCTCGTTGTTGTTAGCACCATGATCTGAGCACCACGATCTGACCAAGCGCTCATCTCAGGCTCACTCATCTACTTTTCTGTCTTACTGCTTGGTTTTGTCATCAACTTTAACCTCGTCCTCTGAAATACTCTTCTTCCAGGGAAAAGGAGAAATACAAGGAAGATTGATCACAGTCTTTGTGAGTTGTTTATTAAATTTAAGTGGTCCCACTTAAATTCTTGGAGTCATAATCTTCTCCAAAGACATTTTCCCCTGTTTAATGATCTATTTGAGTCTATGAAAGGTGTTCTATATCTCTTATATTTTCCCCTAAAATCTGGAAACTAATCCAACCAACACATTTTAAAGGAATTCAGGAAATAAGTCTATTTAAATTCTCAAAGTTTTCCAAAACTAGATTTTATTTTAAGGTTCACATTATCTTTGAGAAAGAAATGACCAGCTTATCTTGTCTATTTGGTGCAACTGAAGGAGCATGCAAATAGGTAAGTAGACAGTGAACAAAAAAAAGTGCAATCTGTTTCAAGAGTTCTTGAAAGAGCAGTGCTTCCCTTGTCTAAGGAAAGTTGTCTGTCAATACAGGTAGAATATATTTACTTTCAATTATGGGGACAGTTTAGGAAAGGCAGGTGTTTAATAAAAAGTCTTCTGTGAAGTCTACACTCCGTATATTTATGTTATGTGACATCATATAGAACATAAAGAAACTGTAAATATAAGAAAAAACAGAGCATGGCAAATATACAGCATATCTTACTGTTCTCCATAGCTCTCACAAGGTGTTACAGAAAAACGATTCCTGGGCATAAGTAATTATTTAGACAAAACTTTATGATACAGTGATTGAATGTTACCATTTTATGCCATTAGCATATTTTTGATTTAACTAAGTAATAATGATCAAGTGAGGGCAATTTCTGATGATTAGCAATTAAAAGGAAAACATGATGGCCTCAGGTTCAGCTGTTGCTAATTCTTAAATTATGTCTGAACCAAATCTGGTTTCATTATTTTAAGATGAAGTCCATTTTCTTCCCATGTTTTAGTGTGATTGGCAACAGTGAAGATTAAAACTTTTTTTTTTTTTTTTTTGTCCAGAGACTTATTTTTAGATGACCACACAACAGTGGGACTCAATACCAGAAGCAGGCTGGCACAAACATGTGAGAAGTAGCCCAGGAGATGATGTTCTGCAGTTAACACGGACAAGTTTTGGAGAGTGTGCTTGTAGTGTCTTTTATGGGACAGGCGTCAGTTGTCTTATTCCTGCTGTGCAAAAGGAGGGTGTTGCTGTGGATTTAAAACCACCCCTGACATCAAGCACGTTCTCCTGAGGGCAAGTTGGAAAACAAATACTCAACTATAAACAGGATTTTACTTCAGGATGAAGAACCTGGTTAGATCATGCTCCCAGCTGAAAGAAACTGGGGCTGAATTTTACTTGAAAGGATTTTTTAACCTGCTTCTGTCCTCATAGTCAATATTCATTTCAGAGCCATTTACAGTAATCAGTGCAAATGTGTAGTAGGCACTAGGTTGAATTCTAGACTGGATTTGCAGGCAATTCCTTACTGCAATGCAACAACAGAGGAAAAGAAACTGAAAAAAACAACAGGAAACTTCTGTTTCAGAAGAAAAGAATATCAGGCAAAACAAAATATTTATCTAGTATGTGGTAAGCTTACACTTGTTTTCTTGATTTTCTACATAGTCTTGTTTAGGCTGTAAAAAATTGTGAATTTAGCAGATTAACTTTTGCAATTGAATGACTAGAGAGTTCTGCTGGGACTGTTTTTGCGCAGTTGATGTAGTTCCTTTGGACTATTTTTGCCAGGATTTACAAAGAAACAGCAACAGAGACAAATATTTTATGACAAAAGTTATATAATTTATTCAGTTATCATCATATATTTGAGTCTACTCAAAGATAGCACTGAAGCTAGGAAAGGTTTGCTATTGTATCTGTGGAAAAGTACATGGACTTCTAAAAACATTGGCAAAAGCAAAATGCATTTCAATAGTATAGGTTTAATAGTACTGTTTTTCTTCAACATCAACCAGAAACAATCAATATCCTGCATAAATTCTTCTACCATCAATGAAAAGAAAGTAGAGAAGTTAGGTTGCACAGTAAGGAAAGATGAGAAGATCAGAAGAGTGAGGGTACCTTGGCAGTCCCAGCAGGGTAACAGCCAAGATGGTCTTTTGATATCATTATAGGTGTAAACCAACATTCTTGGCAGATTTACACAGGCAGTAGAGTGACAGAGTTGTAAAGAAGATGATAAGAAAATGAATTTTTTATGCAGTTTTCATACATACAGGCACAGCCTTTACTTATGTGCTGGTTTTGGCTGGGGTGGAGCTAATTTTCATCATAGTAACTGGTATTATCGAATATTGTCATGGACTACCCAAGGAAGTTGTTGAGTCACTACCCCCGGAAGTATTTTGAAGAGATGGATGTGGCACTTGGGGACATGGTTTGGTGGTGGATTTGGCTATGCTGATCTGGATTCAAAGATCTCAGAGGTCTTTTCCAACCTAAATTATTTTATGTTTCTGATTCTGCGATCCTAGTATGGGCTGTGTTTTGAATTTGTGCTGTAAACAGTGTTGATAATTCAGGGATGTTTTAGCCCCTGCACAGCACAGACCCAATACCTTTTCTGTTTTTCATATTGCCCACCTGTGAGGTGCCTAGGGGTAAACAGTTGAAGTGGAGAGGGGACACAGCAGGGACAGATGACCCACAATGACCAAAGAGATGTTCCATACCCTATGGAATATGACCATAAGCATCATATGCAACACATGGAGCTTGGGGAAGACAGTGGAAAGTGGGGATGTTTGATGTGATGGTGTTTGCCCTCCCAAGGAATGGTTAGCCATGCTGGAGCCCAGCTTTCCTGGGGGTGGCTGAACATCTGCCTGCCCATGGGAAGAGGTGAATGGATTCCTTGGTTTGCTTTGCTTGCATGTGCAGCTCTTGCTTTACCTATAAACTGTCTTGATATCAACCCCAAAATTTTCTCAGTTTTACCTTTCCAGTTCTCTCTCCCACATAGATGTGGTGGGGAGTGAGCAAGCGGCTGGGAGGGACTTAGTTGCTGGCTGGGACACCAACTTAACCCAAAACACTTTCAGAAGATCCATCCCTGTGGGTGAGGAGGGCCTGATGAGATTCACCTTCCAAGAAATGTATCAGGAAGCTCTTGGCAGAACATTATCACTGCAATAACAGGGAAGCACGCAATAATACATCATGTTCTTACTGCAGAAACTTTTTTCTGGTGGTATAAAGCTTCATGTTGCCTTTTTGAAATGTTTCCCAAACTTTCTGCAAAATGAAACCTCTGAAAATTCATTTCAGATTAAAAGTTCAATAAGATTGTTTCAACTTGATAGTAACAAAATTTGCTGACTGGCCAAAAGTTCATTTAGTAATTTTATTTTCTGAGAAATATTAGAATTTCTGTTTTTAAGCAAAAAACAGATGCCTAAATAATAGGAAATTGAAATGGAAATTCTTGACTACCTCTGTTTAAACTAATGTTCTTCTTAGGATGAATGCTTACGTAATGTGTGCTTTGCCGAAATCCTAAAGGTGTGTCTTTAAAAGTATGTAAACCAAAAGGTGTTCTGACAGGATTAATAGCTATGCACATTCACTTGAAACAGTAAATTAAGTTCTAGTGAGCTCTAACCCCATTCTGATATTACACAAAGGGAAGAAAGGCAGGATGTGAAACATAAAGGCTAAAATCTGTATGAGAAAATAAAAGCTCTGCCTGTTTTTTGTCTCAGTGTTTTCTGGTAGTTTGATTTTTGTGGAGTTTCTTTGTTTTGCTTTTTTTTTTTTAAATAATCTTCAATGCAGGGAAAACATTACTATTGAAAAATATGTAAATGTATAGCACATGTTCAGGAAACTCAAATACAATCTAAACAATCAAGAGGCCATAAAGATCGTATTTTGTTTTTGCAGAAAATTATGACTCTTAGAAGTGATGATCCGAATCATTGTAAATCTTAGAAGTAGAAGCTATACAATTGTAACTTGTCTGTGTTCAGATAATTCAGTTAGATATAAATTCAGATTTATGAAGTAGTATATGCTATTTGCTTAAACAGCATGTGTGAAAATAGCCTCTGAAAAATCTGTCTGTACTGTAGCTGAAATCTGGCAACAATTAATACTTAACTGATCACAGCCATGTTCTTAATTGTTCTTACACACCTTTTGCACCATTTTTCCTGAATTTTAATGCACTAATAAGAAGTTTCTCCCAAGAAAATCTATCCAGCAGTAAAAATGAAGCAAGACGTAATGTGCAGACTTTGATCTAAAAGTGAACTGTCAAAAAAGCAAGTCCATGTTGAAGGTTTTGCCTGCCCATACTAGAAACACTGCTGTTGGGAAATTCAGTAATAATTGGATAAAATTTAGTGTTTATAAAAGTACAATTCTGTGCCATTGTGTGGGCATATTGTGCAATGTGAGTTATTGGGTGCCAAGCATGAAATTCATTGCTCAAAATCAGAAGTACCAAAATGCTGAAGAGGAAGATGGATAATGGTTAGTAATAGGTTGTGCCAGTCACAGTAAATAGCACAAAAGAAACATGATCATATCAAAGGTCAAAGCTTTATACACACCCAAATGAGTGCATTCCACATGTGGATATACTCCACATGGATACACTACTGTATCACAGCAACCATAAATACCAGTTACATCACTTAGATTGCCTGGGCTAAAAGAATGATGGCTTGTGATAGAAAGCCATTAACCAGTGTCACAGATTTGCATCCTTTGCTCTCTCCAGGTACTCAGCTGCTACACTCAGGTGATTAAGCCCTGTGGCTTTAACCTTGGTCTTATAGATCCTTGCAAGTCACTGCACAGCTTTGAAAAGCATCAATGAAAGGAGTCAAAAAAAGCAAGCACCTTTCAATAGTGCAGGACACCTTTTCAGAAGCCAAAAAATCCACAAATCTCGAGAGCAGCAGGCAGTGAAATTATGTACAGGATCCAGCCACAGAAGT
This sequence comes from Mohoua ochrocephala, assembly GCA_013398855.1. Taxonomy (NCBI): domain Eukaryota; kingdom Metazoa; phylum Chordata; class Aves; order Passeriformes; family Acanthizidae; genus Mohoua; species Mohoua ochrocephala. The sequence goes on along the minus strand of VZTA01023381.1, from coordinate 85,465 downwards.
GCTCGCTGTAGTGCATAAAGGACGCAGCCAGCCAAACGGAGATATCTGACGTATGAAAGGCGTGATACTCTGGAAGGCTGCAAAGAAATGGTTTCTCTAATCTGTGGAGGCAAGTAGCCATGGAAAGAGGAATCAGAAATAAATTTAATTCAGGCTCTACCACTTCTGAAGCAGAATTTGACTGTTTTTTCCTGGGAAGTTTTGAGATGGAGGGAAATTGCAGGCACAGATACTTCAGCACAGTTAGTATTAGGGTGAGGTCAGCACAAATATTGTTGAATTATGCAGGAGACGGTAACTTCAGTATTGGGGAAGTACTCAAAAATCTTGTTATAGAGCACATTGAACTAATGCACTGCATATCACAGCTGGTTTGTTTAGACCCTAGAAGTGTCATCGAAAAGGGTCATGAGTTTGGATCTATTTGCTGCAAGCATATCTCTTTTATTTACAAGCAAAAATGTTAAGAGAAAGCCTCTACTAGCAGCAGGAGATTCTACTCGGAGTTTTCCCAGCAAACTCCAAGAATATGTGAATGTAAATGGGGTGTGACAGTGCAGCTCATAGCTGTTCAGCAGAACGCAAAGCCTCAAAGTCAACCGCTTCTTGGTGTAAACACAGCAGCTGAAACAGGACATGTTTTGAGTCTATGACTCTAGCCTTCACTACATTTGGAACCCTTCATATTTGTCCTGGAAATTTTGAGGTTCTGACTGTTTCATGTTACAGAGCCTCTCTATAATAGCACCTTCACACAAAAGGACTAATACTTTGGGATTTTAGGCACTCTATGAGTAGCCAAGTAGTTGCTGTCTTTCCAGTATCAAAATTCAAAACAAGCTCAAAAGCCAGAGCTTCATTCTGTTCCCACTCTTGGTGTCCTATACCACTGCAGTTCTGCCTTCTGTCTGGAGGATCCAGCTTGTCGTATTTTCAGTGTAATGGACTATGAGAGGACTGAAAAACCAGGTAATTTTGCCCTCTGAATTACTTTTGACAGTCCTTTTTTGTCTTAGAACTTCACTTCTGTCTGCAGAATGGGGCCAATGGGTTAATTTTCATCTCAGAGAGATATAATGGTGGGATCTAGCAATGAGAGAATTTTGTATAAAATTAAGTAAGCAGTCTGATGTGGTTCCTAGAAGCTGTCAGTAGCTTTTCATTATTATATTTTCTCTCTAAAGCACAGTTAAGAGTTTTTGTTGCCATTAGTTACACTTTAAATACAGGGTCTGGGCCAAATTAATGGTCTTAGTAACCCCACAGATCAGTCAGTGTGAATCTGCTGCAGTTATTAATGACGTTACACCAAAGCTCAAATGGTGGAGGGAAAACGAGATTCATGCCCTTAATGTTAAAGGTGACCTCTGCTATGCATACACACTATGAAAATCTACAGCCCACAGGCAATTTGATTTTCTGCCTGAAAATTACTGTAGAGACTTCGGTATCTGAGGCAACCTCCTCTGCTTTTCCTTTTAAAAATATTATTAGTATGAAGGGCAGAGTGAAGATATTAAAATCAAATCAGGACTGAGCTAAGAATCTGGTATTAAGAGTCCTTTAGCTTTAGAAAAAAGACAGAGTTCAGAGGTACGGGGGTAGTTTGTGCAAGTTTGGTGGTTTCTGATGGCACAGAATCTGCTGACTGCATTTTCCATCTCATTAACCTGAGCTTCCCTAGAGGGAGAGAGAGTCTCTGGTGCTCAGGAAGTGTCAGGCACAGCTAGATCTATCATTTGTTTTCCTTCTGAGAAAGCAAAAAATTACTTCCATTTGACTGGTACCTTAATCCTGCACCACTCATGGCATGTCCCACGCATATGCTGCAGTCCTCGCACCAGGGTGTGTGGTCGGACAGATGCAGAAGGATCTTCCCTTTGCAGATCCACATGAGAGAAAGAGAGCTTGGCAGGTGGCAAAATAAGCTAGAAGCAACCTCTTTGTGGTCCAGGAACCAAAACAGCACAAATGAAGAGGAGACCAAACCTTTACCCTCCCTTAGCTGTTGTTGACCTGTACAGAACAGGTCACATCATGGAGAGGACCACAACACTTCCTATGTGGCTGACCCTCTGGAGTCACAAAGAGCAGCACACAAAAGATAGCAATACACAAAATGAGAATGTAGGCTCTCACATGCACTTGCTGATGAAAAAGCTGCTGTAAGTGTAGCGTATCAGAGTGGTTTGCTTGGAAATCAAATATTTTCCAGGGACTGCTCAGGAGCAGACACAAATGTTGGCATAGACTGGTCAGGCAGGCTGGTCTTTCTGGTGTCTGGTAGGTCACGTGAAATCATGGGGTGCACTCAAAGAGAAACCAGGCAGGTCAGGCAGTCACCATGAGATGTGACTACTCAGCGTTTCAGAGTAGATTGCTCACGTGACGGCCTACATGAGATTTTAGGAGCCTATCTGTGGACACCCAGATTTGAAACAAATGTTTACAGGGATCCATTTGTCATATTTACTACATTATGCAAGCTGTTGATTTTTTTCAAAACTCGTTGTCAAAAAGCATCCAGAAAAAAAAGCTTCTATGCTCTCATTATGCTGTAATTCAAACAATTATTCAAACTACAGTTGCCAAGCATGGCTCACTGACGCTAACACACAAGGCCACAAAACCACTCTTGCTTGCCCTTATTCGTAATTAGAGTTCATAACAAAAGGCACAAATTGTTCAAATCTGTACCTCAGACACAGAGTAAGCTCAGAATAAGTAAAATGCTTCAGAAAATAATTTAAATATTTCTGGTGTAACTGAGCCAAGATTTAAGGGCTCAGAGGAGAAGAAATAAAAGAAAATGAGAATGTGATGAATTGCAAAATTGTAGATTCTTCCAATGAGAAAAAGATAGAGAAGATGAAGGGACCAGGGAGCAGAAGGAACTGAACTTCAAGCAATAATCGGCAGATTGGGATAGAATACATAGAAGTGACAGGTTGTAACAGGGAGGTTGAATCTCACAAAGAAGCCACAGAGAGTCTCTAAATCAGTGAAATGGGAGCTCAATATGTGAAGGAGAACAATGAGGCTAAGCGGAGAAAAAAGTGGAGCAGGCGGCTTGCAGTGTAAAGCCTAAGAGGAAAAAAAAGAAAGCTAAATCAGGTGAGAGGAGAAATGATAAGACAGTTTTGATAAATTATAAGATTTGTAAGAGCTGAAATATAAAAGAAATTATATAGCTTCTTCGTCTTACTGAGGAATAACTGGTGACATTGAACAACATTCTAGCAGTGGGTGGAAAGGGAAAGAAGGGGTCAAGTTTAGCACTCTGCTATTAAGCCTGAATGACTGGGAGCATGGTAGAATTATCTCACAGTGATGAAGAATGGAGAGAGGGAAGAGATAGAGAGGAAATTAAGGAATATGATATTTATATAAAGCTATTTTTCTGTATGTATAAGAATAATTAATAAAACTTGGCGTAAAGGCTTATTTTACCTTCCTGTACTCCATACCTGTCAGGCACAGACTACAACACAGCATAATAACTGCACAGCGCTCCCTGCTCTCAATGAGCAAGAGCAGAGGTAATTCATTTTCATGTCATGTATCACTCACAGCTGTCTGCTGTGATTGCAAAAGTCAAATTACTCCATCCTACATTCACACTACACCAAATCTGTTTGGGAAGCGGGGAGCAGAAAGTGGGTGTGTTAATAGCAGATAATTTGCTTCCTGAATATATTTATGAGGTCAAAATGGGAACATTAATAGTCCTGTGTGGTATCTAATACTACTGAATGTGCAGGGCAAATACTCTTGTAACACTTACTCAAAGCATAACATGCAAGAGCTTAACTTTATCTCATTATAGCATGCTATAACATCTTGTAATTTTCTGTATACTTTTTTCTCTTTCTGATAATATAATATGACTCTAAGCAAGCATCTGAAATGGTCTTATTCCTGAACAAAATTGACATGCAAGACACATCTGTCAAAACTCAAAGAAAAAGGAATTTTAAAATTAGCTGTTCGTGCTATTTGGCCAGTGCTCCCTGCTGTGCTTTTCTGTGCTCTGGAGACCACAGAACATGATTCAATGTCTACATAGGGTGCCTTTTGCTGTAAACGGAATAAGTCTTTGATTTTTACTTTCGTTTGGAAGAAAATTAGTTGATGGTAAAATATATTTTTTCTGTTTCAGGTTTCTCTACTGTCAGAACAATAAAATGTGTTAGTTTTCCTTCCTGCTGTACAGGGTTTCAATCATGTGGGGGAATTATTCAAAAGCTAAAATTATGAATTTAGTAATGCTAGACTTTCAAAAAGAAAAAAGCAATTTCAATAGTAAAGTCACAGACAAACTCTGAGCACTTTGTTGCTTTGTTTGTCACCTTAAGGATGGTGACAAAATTCCTCTGTAGAATACTACAGAAAATGTAGAAAACTTTCATGTCTTGGTCCCCTTCCAGGATGTCCTCATAAAGACTACTAAGCTGCAGCTAGAATAACTTGATTGAGTCCATTGTGTTTTCTTCCTTGAAAGAATAGTTTAAAGCATGCTGGTGCTACTGCCTGTTTAAAGGATCACTTCCACCGTTCAGACTCCCGACTTCAAGGTACAACTTAGTGCCAGTACAAGGCATATAGAGTATTTTGACCTACAAACAGAGCTTGCTTTAGGTTCTCCCCGGTCTGTCATATGAGGTCAAGCAGTTAGAAGGTGCCCTGCAAAGACATCACCTGAGATTCATCCCAAGTCCCAGAGACAGAGGCTTACCTTGAGTGTCATTATATTAGTTATTTTGACAGATCTTTGGTCCTTTAACAGGTGAGAGCTAGAGCTTTCTCTCTCTTGAGGGACACCGTTATACAAGAGGCCTCTCCCTCACCTCTATGAATCCTGCTGCCATCTAAATACCCCACCACAGCGTAAGAGGATTCAGAAAGACCTTTGCAAAGTGATTCAACTATTCTCTTGTGAGTGTACCACATGGTGAATGGTTACTGTTTATCAGTAGTTTCACATGAAGGGTTCTGAGATTGCTAATTATAGCAAAACATGATTGCTTACAAGATGTTTTGCTTCTTTGGGGCTATTACTTTGACTTTATTTCCAAGAAGATTCTTTAGAGTCTTATTTGGTAAAACACTACAGCAACATTTCAAACACAGTTCTTTCTTTTAAAACTTGTATCTGTCTTCCTAAATATGTATTCAAAAGTACTCTACTGGAGGACTTATTGCACTGACATGTATAAGCAACAGGATTTTTTTCTGTAGCATACCTTGAATAAGATTTGATTCAAAAATACTTACAAAAGTGTCCAGAATCCAGAATGAATAAATGAATCAATTGTGTCAATTATCAAACTACAATAATACACTTTTGCTACTGCTGAGACTCAGTTTCAGTGAAATTTATTGTTATTGTTTGTTTCTATTGCTCAATCACTATTGTGCTACACTGCCAGTCAAATATAAAGTATCGCAAAAATATCTCTGAAGGATATGAATGCCTTCACCTAAATACATATTTTGAACTTAGAAAGATGAAGGTAGCTTATAACAATAGAGTGGTTCAATATAAAAAATGGTAATTGAATTCCATCCTGTTGGAAATAAATAAATACAAGGAAGAAAAAGTTTCTCTTGTGAGTAGTAGGACAAGAAAGTTGAGAAAAAAATATATTAAAATAGAAAAGTTTAATAAGATGTCAAGCGTAATAATTGAAATTCCATTTTCCACTGCATACACATGGGTATGAAATAGCCCATTGGTGTCGATTCTGTGATTACATTTAGAGAGATCATTTCATTGCAAACTGTATTTGGAATTCTAAAGCCATTAAAAAATGCATCACATGATGCATTCCATTCCTGCTCAAATGGAATGACACATTTCACTCCTTTTCCCTCTGATAAACACCTTACCCCTTGTTGGGCCCCAGTCCTTGCTTGGCGAGTTTACTTAAAAGGTGTTTGTGGCACTACTCTTCCCTGAAGTGGGCACATGGGAGATGTGCAACAATGTTCTCAGGAGGTTAAAAAACAAACTTAACCGACAAACTTTAGAAGGCCAAAAATTTGGCAAAATTTAAGACAAAACATTCCATCAAAATAAGGCATTTCACCAAGCACTGACTTGGCAAATTCTACCCATCCAACCTTATATACCCGTACTTCAAGGGCTCTATTGGTGCCCCAGGGGCAGCATGTGGGGCATTGCTTCAGGTGTTCCGGTGACTGACAGCCCTCCTGGGCTGGGCTAGAGGCTCCAGGGGTGGGGTGTGGAGCAGAACACGATTCCACCGTGGCAGAACATGCCCTGCTCCACCCAGCTTCAGTTGTTTTGAGCCAGTAATCATTTTTCTCCAGCCTCTCACACCCTTATACTCAAAGAAAAATTGATTTTGTATACAGAAAATACTACTGTAGTTGGTTTTAAGTTGATATATTAAACTAATGAATTGCAGAAGTAACTCATGCCTGTGCATCTATCTCCTACTCCTCTTCCCCAAAATATCTTAGTCTGTCTTCAACCAAGACAACAAGGCCCGTGAAAAGTTATTTCTAGGTTATAGCTGATTAGGAGGAGTGAGATGAGAATGGAAGTATCCAGACTACACCTTGAGCAGCTGGCATTTGTATATATGAGAAAGACCCTGACTCCAGCTGTTCAGTTACACTCAGACATAATCATATGTCCTTGAGAAAGAGATGTTATCTCAGGTAGCCACGAACTGAGTCATCGAATTGAGTCACAGAACACAGTAGATTTAAATCAGAAATTGCACCTGCAGCCTTACTGGTCTCTGTACCAGGTTATTGCATTAGCAAAGTGCAGCCTCACGTCATGACAGAAACTGTCATTTTGACCTTGACTTTGTTTTAGAGTAGTTTGAATGGTAGCTTCAGCAGGACCACAATGAAGTTTTGAATCTAGAAGCAATCCAGAAATCTAGATTTTGAATCTGGAAACAATCTGAGGATTGTTGCACACCAAAAAGTTCTAAAAATATTACACATTTGTACTATAGGAAGAAAACTTTAAATTTTTCCAAGAAGTTCTGGATTCTAGTTCCTCCTAATTGTGCCTCCTTTGTCACCGAGAGTAAACTATTTAATTTAAGTGAGAGTATATGCTCTAACTGCAAGACCACCGTACTCTCTGCTTTTTCATAATACTTATTTAACTGAGGTACAGATGAATCGATATTTCTAAAATATTTCAATGGCAGCTGTAGTTTTGTCATCTAAATGGAATATAAATGAAATAGGAAAATAAAACTCAACTATTATCCTTGAGGGACACCATTCTTGGCTTAATTTGATTTTTTCTTTTTCATTCAGTTTACATTTTTTCCTCTATATGTGCTTTCTTAGCATTCATGAGACATATCGTAAATTACACTGGTGAACAACAGTAATCTGACCTTTTCAGTATTCAGTAGTTTGAATGTCTAGAAAGGATAATTTGCAAAAATTAAAGGAGCATATTACTTTCCCCTTCACGCCATGGAGGGTGACATGTAGAAGCAAAAGTGAAGCTAAATGTATGCAGTGGGATGACCCTGGCTGGATGCCAGGTGCCCACCTAAGCCATTCTATCATTGCCCTCCTCAGCTGCACAGGGGAGAGAAAAAGTCTAACAGAAGGCTGGTGGGTTGAGATATGGACAGGGAGAGATCATTCACCAATTGCTGTCATGGGCAAAACAGATTTGACTTGGGGAAAATTACTTTAATTTATTGCCAGTCAAGTCAGAGTAGGGTAATGAGGTATAAAAACAAATCTTAAAAAACACCTTCTCTCATTGCCTTCCCTTCTTCCAGGGCTCAAGTTTAGATTTTCTCTACCTCCTTTCCTGCAGTGATACAGGAGGAGAGGAACGGGGGTTGCAGTCACAGAATCACACCTTTTCTCTGCTACTCCTTCCTCCTCACACGCTTCCCCTGCTACAGCATGGGGACCCTCCCACGGCAGACAAACCACTCGACCACAAACTTCTCCAACCTGAGTCCTTCCCATGAGCTGCTGTTCTTCATGAACTGCTCCAGTGTGGGTCCCTCCCACATTGTGAAGTCCTTCAGGCACAGGTTGCTCCAGTGAGGGTTCTCCACAGGGTCACAAGTCCTGCCAGCAAACCTATTCTACAGTGGTCTACTCTCTCCACGGAGCCACAGGTCCTGCCAGGACCCTGCTCCAGCGTGGGCTTCCCATGGGATCACAGCCTCCTCTGGGCATCCACCTGATCTGGTGTGGGGTCCTCCAAGGGCTGCAGGTGGATCTCTGCTCCACCCCAGACCTCCATGGGCTGCAGGAACACAGCTGCCTCACCATGGACTGCAGGGGAATCTCTGCTCTGGCACCTGAAGCACCTTCTCCCCTTCTTCTCCACTGACCTTGGTGTCTGCAAAGCTGTTTCCCTCACATACTCTTACTCATCTCTGTGGTTTCAGTTGTGCAGCAACTTTTTCCCCTTCTTATATATGTTACCACAGCAGCGCTACCTCCATTGCTGATCAGCCTTGGGCAGCAGTGGGTCCCTCTTGGAGCTGGCTGGCATTGGTTCTGTTGGACATGGGGGAAGCTTCTGGCAGCTTCTCACAAAAGCCACCTCTGTAGCCTCTTCCACTACCAAAACCTTGACATGCAAACTCAGTACATTGAAATATAACAGTTTTGTGTTACAATCCAGTTTTCTATGTTTTAGTGCACCAATAAAGTGAGAAATCTGTTTAATATTTTCTTTCTGTGCAATGTACCAAATTAGTAGAATCGGAGAATTTTCAGCAAAGGACATCTAGGATAATTAAAGTTATGAACTGGCTTAGGTATGAGAAGTGTATTTATAGAGCAGGGGATGCCATAGAAAATAAGTGAATGTGAGGAAAGAGGTAAGACAATTCTGAACCTCATCAATAATTTGAATAGAATGATTATCATATAAGAGCAAATAATGAAGAGTGAATCTGATCAAATGTCCATAGTCTCCTCCAATAAAAGGATAAAAAAGCTTCAATAGAAACTAAAAGGTATTTCCACAAGTGAGGCATTTATTCTGAGATTTGTAACTAAGCTGTAGTGACCCTGTCACAGGGTTGTAGATTTCTAGTAGATGACAGAGTTGACAAAAATCACTGGAAAAAGACATGGAAGAATAGTCCATCTGTGATCATTAAATATCAAGATAACACTCTCTAAGGAAACATCTAATACACAAATTACTGGAAGCAGGAAGAGCCTCTGTGGAAGTTCATCTACTTGCATCTCCTGTTCTGATTGTCTCCTTTGGGAATTCTATATGGGTGTGTAAGCAGGCATTGCTCCGACCTGTGAGAGCCAATCTTAAATGGAATTTAGTGCAAAGCAGAATCTATGACAGAAAACATACAAGGAAAACTCAAAACACTTGAACTTCTTAGGTTCTTAGTAGGCCCCAGATAAACTGCCCTTCCAGAGCGTACAAAATATGGAGATTTTGAGCTTATTTCCAAGCAGTTTTCTATTTTGGCTAAATTTCACCATCCATTATCAGCTAAAATAATGCAATACAATACCTATCATATAGGTCAATGTCATGATATGGTTATTAAAATTATTTGAGACATGCCTCTACCCAAATTAAGGTGCAAATAAGACCATATAACAAAGTCAATAGTACAGATTAACAGTAAATGTGAGGTGGAGATAGAAAGAAATAAGAGAAAAGAAAGAGAAGGAATAAGAGTAGAAAGGTATAGACAATCCACCCATTGGAGTCCTTGACAAGGCTTGAAATTTTGATGTCTGTTGGTCAAAGTGGCAATTGCAGACTGAATTATCTGTGAAGTTCTTGGGGAAATCCCATCACAATGGTGGAGAAAACCCATGAAACACGAGGTCAGGTGGGTTTATATTCACCAAGGTTCAGGTGGGAACCCCCAAGTACCTCCCTTGTGGTGGGGAGTTTCACATTGAATGCTGTGGATCATGAGGCACTTGAATGATGAAATAACACTTCAGGAGTCTTTGACACCTTCTAAGATGTTACAGCTGCCTGTTACTTCCCCGGCAGGGGAGTTATGACAGCTGAGTTCACTTGAGCGAGGACAGAGACAGTACCTGCCTCGCAAGGTTTGCCCCTTTCCTTATCTCGTTCAACACCCAGCTGCGGCTCGCAGGGGTGTGCTCACCCTCTCCACCTGGGCAGGTACTTTGCACATCGGCAGCTCACCCCCTCAATGTCTGAGCCACCAGCATTCCAGTGTCTCTTCCAGTATCACTCGTGGATACATTCTTCTCCCCAGACCTGGGATAATTGAAAAAGAGAACCACCTTTATCTTATCTCAAGTTCTCAGCACAGTCCAAATTCTAGTTAGTGGGCAAATTCAGTGACAGATGGGCTTCAGTGGTTGCAGATGAACAGCTGCTTCTTTGCAGCTCACTACACTGGGCAAAAGCCTTCAGATGATTTTAATGGTGTTTAAGCCATTAACCATTTCAATCTCTCACAGTCAACCAATATAATTAAGTAATTAGGTACAATCTATCACAAGAATTAACAGTTCTGTAGTTACCTCTGCTTTCTTCGACCCTTCAAGGAAAGGAAGTGTAATGGGAGCTGCATGATATGCTCACAGTAAGGGAAGTAACTGGTTTTTATCATACAAGAGCCACTGTGTTAATTATGTATCAACTGAATAAGGGGATGCTGGTGCCATGGAAGAAGACATTAAAATTCCCTGTTAAGATCAGAATTAAAGACAGGCATTAACACATTATGAAAGTGTGTGCAGACTGATAAAAATTATAAGAACGTACTCATGTATTTGTAATATAATGTGAAAAGATTTTTTTGTCTTAATAATTTAAATATGAAGAAAAGGGAGTGCAACCTATGATCTAACTTTTCAACTTGAAATTAAAAGAAGCTAAGGAGAAATCTACTTTTCTTAGTTGTAAATAATTGAATGTAAGATACTTTTCTGAAAGCTAGGCTGGCTGTAAGATCTCTGTAAAAAGCTAAAAAATTATAACATCTTAACTGAAAAATATTTCCTATTTTCAACACCAAAGCTCTACAGTTAATAGTTTTCTTTGTCAGGTTTTTGCCCTCCAGGCTGCTTGCACAGGCCTGGGTTTTGCAAGGTATCCTGACTATACAGAGCACCTCAATGAATCAGGTACGTAAGAAGAGGTATGAACTGCATTAATGACTGCTTCAGAACATGCTACCACTTCAAAGTGCAGGCAACTTTGCTTCCCCTCCCACACCAGATGACATATCATAAAGCAAAACTGAAAAGCACTATTGATGAAAGCACCGTTTTATATCTCTATGATTTTTTTTCCCGTTAATTTACTTTTATTCCTGGGGGACAGCTGCCTAGATCACAGACCTCCCTAAGAACAGTGCTGTCATGACTTCAAAAGTAGTCAGGAAGCTTTGAACTTTAGAAACAGTTATTTCCTTCTTAGGAGACCATGAACAAAGATTAAAGAAATAATAAATTATTAGAATTTATAGCACTTATTACAGTCTAATAGAAAAATAAGATTTTTTAAATATGGAATACAACAGCAAAACCAAGTTGATCTACATACTGACATACCGAACAATGGATTTCTAATTACATGTGCACAAACTCATCCACAATGTTATGGTCCAATGCTTTCTCCATCTTCTTTCTGCTCTGGGTGACAAAACTCATCAGGAAGGAAAAAAATCACCATCTACCAGGGTGCTCTGGCATAGTATTTAATCTCTTCTTAAATTCTTCGCTTGTCCTTTTCGGTCTTGAAGACTTGCCAATACATATGAACTTGAGCAAAAGCTAAGGCAAAGTGGTGTGTTTGTCAAAGAAACGGTTATTTCAATGAGTATTTCTCCAGAATGCCGTCTCACCATGAATGGATATAATTGCCCTCAGCAAACTCTTAAGATCCAGTTATTAAAATTATTAGAGAAATGCTTCTGCCTGAATTTAAGCGCTGAAGTCAACAGTATGGATTTTGTTTACAAGTAAATGTAAGGTAGAGAGACAGAGAGACAGAAAGGAATAGAAATAGAGGAGTGGGGGAGAGAAAGAGAGTAACAGAGAGACAGAAAATGCTTCCGATGATAAAGAAATGGTTCAGGTGATAAAGATAGCTATGTAAGACCTATCTCCATTGACTGAAGGAATCTACTTAGGTCACCGATGGCTAACTTTGATTAGACAGTCTGTTTGATGGCTAAAGTTAAGGGAGAAAGATTCCATCCTAAATATCGATTTTGTCACTTAACGCTACACTAAACAGTCTGTGGTTGGAAGTGCAGGAGTTAGAAGCCATTACCTGTGTGACCAGTCACACGGAAGATGCTTGACCCCAGTGGCACAATGAGGAGTTTTTTGCTTTGTCAAACATGAATTTGTATTTACGAGTACCACCATAGCTACTGTTCTCCTTTGTGCTCAAGGACTCTTTGACATTAATGTATGACTGACTCTAACGCAAACCCCAGACTACCACCCCGATGATAGTAGGGATGAATGGATCCATGGGCCATATTTTTCAGCTGTTTTAGGGAAAACTAACAGGGAGATTTTGCAGGTAATTTCCCCATTTGTATTCAGTCCAATTTGTACTGCCGAACCAAGTATAAACAACGAATGCAACTATAATTGTAATTTAATCATAGAATCATTGATGTCGGAAAAGAACTTTAAGATTATCAAGTCCAACTCTTAACCCAACAGCGCCAAGCCCATCACTGAACCACATCCCTAAGTCCCACATCTACATATGTTTTAAATCTCTCCAAGGATTCTGAGTCCACCACTTCCCTGGGCAGCCCATTCCAGTTCTTGATCGTGCGTTGAACTACACTTGTTTTGGTGGTTTTGAACTTGTAAGGCATCCCAGTTGTGAAAGCAAAATTTTATTCACTCTAAAGGAGACAGGACCATTTGCATAAATACATTTTTAAGGTAGGCCAAATCCTGACACTTTTCATTGTGGCTGGTGCTTCCATACTTCATTAACATTGAAGGATTCAGTGAGACTCCCCAGATCTATTCAGCCTATAAACTCATAAATGAAAGAGTTACTGCTTTTCCTTGAGAGCTAAAACATGCCTTTCCAACATAATTTCATCCTTATCTGGTTTAATTTACAGATACCTCACTGAGCCTGGCCAGACCTTGGGAAAGGTCAAGATAATCCATAATTAGATACGATGAAAGAGAAAGGGAAGCTGGTCGTCCTACTTAGAGCAACACAGTGGCAAGCCATTGGTATTTTTATTTTCACTGCATGTCTCACACAGAGGTTTCAAAGGAAAGAAAGAAGGACTGCGTGGGTACCTTACAACGGACACCCTCAGGATACGTGAGCAATGCTTCAGATTGGCTTTCTCTGTAATTTGGGAAAGAAAATAGGCTAAAGGATGGGATAGGAGAAAAATAGAAAAAGGATGTGTACCTTTTCCTTCTCTTCCCCACCCACATTAGTACTTAGTCTTGTCATTCTCAAAGGTGAACAGCTTTAAAGATTTGATTTACATTTTTGAATGTTGATTGTCATCCACTGAAATAACAGGAGTACCATGTCAAGTTCAAGTGTGTGAGATGACTGAACATAGTAAAAGCAGGGTTCTCTGCCTCTGAAGCACTGAATTGTGGGCTGGAATTCAGGAGACGTCTCTCCTTTTTGTTGGCCTGCCAGATGATGCAAGTTTAATACTTTTGTGCTTTGCTTTGCTCATCTGAGCAGTGCTTACACCCTTTGTAGTTGCATTGAGCTCCAGTGGAGATACTTCCATTCAGGAGCTGTCACCTATAGTTTGTTTTAATTTCTTCTGTAAGATTCCACCTTAGCTATATTATCTCAATTTCCTTATCTCATCTTGCCAACATGTAGTATTTGATTCTTCCACAGTTTAATACACTGGAGAAAGTATTCTCCTGTAAATTTGCTGTAAATCTGCACTCAAGAGTCTGCACAATTTAGCTCATTCCTGGTGCCCTTGAATCAGTATTGCTTTGGTACCAAATTCAAAGCAAAGCACCAGGACACCCACTTGTTTTATGAGGAGCCTCTTATCACAGAGAAGCTTGATTTCTTTTTTCCCAACTTCCCTTAATATAGGCAGCAGCTACAGTTTCTTATGAATTTCATGAACCTGAAATAACCTCTTGGACTTCTTCCAGGAGGCAAGGACATAGCCAAAGAAGGCATCAAAGTCTCTCTGAGGTTGTTTTTATCTAGCACAGAGCTAAGTTGCTATTTAATATAAGTAAATGGTAAGTTTCTTTTGAGTCCGATGACATCAGAATTTTGCCTATATAGCTCAGAATTGTGTCTTAAAGTGATCCTTCCAGCCAACAGAAGTGTGAAAGTGTTATTCAGTTGTCCACTTTCAAAGAGACAGAAATTGCTTCACAATGAATTGGTTATTACACAATCTCTTCTACATGAATAGAAAAGAACCATTCTGTACTATTGAAAGCTTTTCCTTTCTGTTGGTATGCAAATGCATTGAGAAATATACATAAATTGCATTATTTTATGAAATAATATTTCTTGTCTGGAAAACAATTTTACAGTCTTCAATTAATTATTTCACAGAATGGCAGAATGGGTCAGGTTGGAAGGGACCACAGTGGGTCATCTGGTCCAACCTCCCTGCTTAAGCAGGGTCATCCCAGAGCAGATGACACAGGATTGTGTCCAGATGGTTCATGAATATCTCCAGGGAGGGTGACTCAACTGCCTCTCTGAGAAATCTGTTCCAGTGTGTGGTCACCCACATGACAAAGTTCTTCCTCATATTCGGGTGGAACTTCCTGTGAATCAGTTTCTGCCCATTGCCTCATGTCCTATTACTTGGCACCACTTAGAAGAGCCGGGCTCCATCCTCTCAGCACTCTCCCTTCAGATCCTTGTAGACATTGATGAGGTCCCATCTCAGTTGTCTCACTGCAAGGCTGAACAGGCCCAGCTCACTCAGCCTATTCTTGTAATAGTGGTGCTCCAGTTCCTTAATCATCTTTGCAGCCCTCCTCTGGACTCACTCCAGGAGCTACATGTCTCTTTTGTACCGAGGAGCCCCCAGCTGGACACAGCACTCCGGATGCAGCCTCCCTTCACCTTAACTCACAGTGTTATCATTAGGATGAGAATATATATATATACATGCAGAGAGCTTTAAATTTCCCTATTTCTAACAAAGCCAGTTTTAACTGGGATGGAACTAATTATGCAAATATGCTTTTTAGCAGATCCACTGCTAAAAAGACAGCAGATAAAAACGCCAAAGTGGTATCACACACGTTTTTTGGTGTTTAGACAGACAACAGATTTTTCTAAGTCTCTTTGGACAGCGTAACCAATTTGAATTGTGAAAATATACAGTAACCTTTCTACCTGAATAATAATTTCAGCCCCTTCTGGAAAATGAGACAGAGGTTTGTCCTGTAACTACATTGCCTGCATGTTGTATATTAATTTCTGCTGTGGCTATATTTAAGGATGAATCCTTCAAACTGCTGTCCTGTGGCATGGTGTTCTACTGGCACTTCTCTTATTACTGCAAGCCAACCCTATAAATGTTTCATAATCCTTTCTTCTCCAGCGAAAAGTAGGAAGTTAAATTTTGTCCGGGAAAGCCACTGTGTAGGCTGAGCTCTAAAGAATGTTAATAGGAGCAGAGCATCCTGCCAGTGGTACCACCAGAGGCAGGATTTCAAACAGTAAAAAGGAAACCAGGATGTTTACCTTACTAGAAACCAGTAATCACTTTTAGGGTTTAATATTTAATTATGGAAAAAGTGTCAATCAATGAATGGGTCCTCCATACGCTATACAGAGGATTCTGCCCGGCAAAACTAAATCTGAAGTTAAAGCTCTCGTCTTGCCCATGTGAATTCTGGGTCTAATTGGTGGTGGTTATGAAACCACTGCTCAAAATGCCATGAATAATTCAAAACATATATTTGTTTGCAGCAAGAAGGCCAGAAGCAAGGTGTGCAATTTTCTATGAAGCACACCTGACTTTGTCAGGAGATAACACAAGGAGATAAAATTTACCGTCTCTGACTTTTCAGTTCCTTTTATATCTGGAATGAGATTTCCATATCCTCTAACCCAGAAGAATGCTGCTACTCGGCTTGAGCTTTAAAACTGGAAATTCTGAATTAGCTTGATTTTATCATCTCTGTTTTCAGAGGTGGTGCTCTGCTGCTTTATTCTTCTACATGAAGCTGTAGTCCCAACCACTGAAGAAGCCTCTCCTGGCGCTACTGACTACAGCCTCGGTGTCAGTCTGACAAGGTATCATCATTGGGCAGACATCTGAATTCTCCAAGCAATCCAAACCAAAGTTCCCCTGATGTAACTCTGTATCCTGCTGTGGGAGGGAGAAACAGCAAAGAATTCTTTTACTGTCTTGGGAGCAGAGCTGGCAGTGATCGCTTGCTCACTTCCTAATCAGCTATGAATAGGACCCCTTAAATAAGATGAGTAAAGAAGTGGAAAGACATACATTAAACACATTCTGGGAACAAGGTGTATGTCAGACAAGGCTGCAAAAAGCTAAACTTTGTTTCCCAGTAGTCTTCTGAGAACCTACATTAAGAGCATGCTACAGGCAGCTCTGAAACTCGTCCAGAAACAATTTACAGCATCTCAGCCCACAGAGAGAGAAGACAGTGAAGACAAAAATCTCTGCACTGCAAAAAGACGGGCTGACTCTGACTGTACCATGCTAAAAATATGGGTAAAGCTGTACAAAGTAAGAGAGTACTTCAAAATTAATATTTTTACCTGCAAAAGCTAGAATTGCTTGCAGAACACCAGTGTAATTGGAATAAACTATCTCTGTACAGGTACACCAAATAACCTGTGATTTCCTGAATCAAGCAAAAAGAATGAAGGCTGGATAATAAAAATTAGATAGTCTTCACTGAGTTCTTTCGTTATGAGGAAGATTTGATAGTGCAAAAACCTGTACTTGTTATATGAAATGGGAAAAAAAGTAATTGAGTGGCCATAATAATTTTATTACTGTACAAAAAAATAGGAAACACGAAATCAATTATTTGTCAATGTTGTCATTTTTTACCAACCTTAATACATCATTGTCATCCATTTAGGATGAGAATAAAGATACATAAATTTAGACCATCAACTTGTCATCACATATTTTTTTCAAGGGATGGGAGGCTTTTTGCCAGGTCTTTCATTCTGCCACTCTTCTACTGATTTAGAGTCACTTTCTTTCAGATTGTATTCTCATATTTGAAGCCTTCAATGAGAGGAATGAAATAAGGGACCCTCATCTGCTTTTCAAAAATAGTGTCCAGGAGCAAGGAAATGGAAATCTTGGATGTGAGGCATATGCAAATATATTTGTGAATTCATTCATTGCTCTGTGAAGCTGAGGTGCATATCCTCAGTGGATATATTTTTCTATAAATTTTGGAAAGGATAAACTTTTGTCCTTTTTTTCTTGTTTACTTCTTAGCTTTTCATTAAATATTTATTGAAACTAGGATCTAAGGATCCATTTCACAAATAGATTTTCTTTTGACTTATTTCATGGTCATTTGAATTTTTTTGAGCAAAGACTTTAGCTCACTAGAAAATAGTCTGCAAGTTAGAATTTCATCTTCAGTAACTGATGTATTTCACTTATTGAAGCTGTCTTATGATCTTAATATCTATCCTCTTTATTTTTTATATGCTTATCATATAATCAAAAGTAATGGTCCAAATTCAAATTTGTTGTAGACACATTCCTAGTAAGCACTTTACTATCAGCTACACTGATTACATGTACCTCACTCTCAAGTATGAGACACAATTTTTAGCTAATGATTTCAGAGTTTGTAGGATAAAATGCAAAAGACATGAAGGCAATGAAAGTGATAACGATATTTATACTGAGGCTGAGTGGACATGCAAATAATTTTACAAACATGTGCCATACACAGGAGATCTTCCAATCAGAGCCTGATCTTTTCAGGCAGGGTTCTGGTGAATTTATTTTTAATCTCTTTGGCTTTTTAATTCAGGCTTGAGTGCTATTTATCTAATTTCATGCAATTAGCAGAGGTGCTTATGTTAGGATTATGACCACCCTAGGCTCTTTTACTAGTCAATGGAAAAAATAAACACCTCCAGACTACATTTTAGGTCATCAGACTTCACAGTTTTCCTTTACATATGCCTCTTCCTCTGTCTTCCTAGCAACGGAGGGGGTCTGAGGAGACAATAATCCTGTCTCCTCAGTGCTTTACTGCAGTGGAATTATCCCAGGCTCCTTGTAGAAGTGGGAGCTTGTCCAAGCTTGATGGACTGTGTCCAAAAATAACATCAGAGTAAATATCTAGAGTCTAAAATTGAATCTCCTTGGAAGAAATAACTTTATTTTGGTCTGTGATTTGCACGTACACCATTCTAAAAACCTAATTCTTGAGTCAGAAATGCCCTAAGTTATGTTGTAATTACTCTTATTTTGGTAATGAATAAAGTTGAAAACCACTGTTGCCATATTTCTTCTGTTTACCACATTTCATGGTAGATTTTGTCATTTGATTGCAGAGTAAATATCTGGTAGTGTCAGTCTAATGGTAAGATAATCACTATAAGTATTACAAAGTAAATAGAGCCAGTGTCAGTAACCCTGTAATAATTCTTGGACCTACTAAGCTTTTTACCAAGTAAGTTGCAGGAACCTGCAATTATCTCACCACCTTTTCCCTTGCTTCATTTCTGTTTTATCAAGGACAGAATTCAAAATCACCTTCTCTACTTCTAAATTCTTCACGGTCTCTTTATACTTTTGCTACTTGCTCCCCCAATGTCTCACTCTGTGTGTGAAAGCCCAGTCTATTTTGTCCTCTCCATTTGACTGCACACATCAGGATGAGCCAGCGACTTCTCTAACTTGTCATATTAACATTTACAAATGCAAACATCTGCATTTTCATTTCTTATTTTTAGGTAACCATCCAAGCGTAAATAAATCACTGCTCAAGTTCATGCTCTGAGAAGACAGAAATCCATTAAGGATGTTTCCCTTTATAATAAGAGGATAAATAGTGCTGTGTAGAGACTTCTGCACTTTGACAAGAAAAGACTGGCCCTTTCCTAATGTAATCCTTCTAGTGTGGGCTTTGAGATCATTTTAATTTTTGTTACATCTATACCTAGGATTTTCACGTCTAATTGTCAAGAAATAAAACTGCCTCTGCCCTACTTCCACCTGCTAATACATTTCTCTTTCATCTGTTTATGCCACATTTTTTTCATTAATCTTTTGCCTCATATGTTCTTATTTTTTCTACACCTTATCTGATAGATAGGTGTCTGATGCCTGAGGCAAACAATTCAATAATTAAACGCCAACAAACAAACAAAAATAACAGGAAAACCAAACCAAGCCACAAAGAAAATAAAAACAAAATATCTCAAAACTAAATGCCCAGAAACCCACTTTCCTCCCCCCAAACAACTCTGTTGTTAGTGGTTATGCTCTTTTTGTATTTTCCCTACCTGCCCCATGACATTCATCCAGATCCCACTCTGCTCCAGTTCGCTTCGAATGGTTGTGCAATAGGACTGCTCCTTGCAAGAAAAAGAAGTGCTGTAAAAATCCACAGCAAATAGGTGTAGAAGCTGAGCAGGACCACCCCAGTTCATTCCTTTTCGGGTCTCTGCACCTGGTACTAGCTCTTATATGGCTACAGAATCAGAAAGATTTAGGCTATGGGAAGGGCTTATGTCCCTGCAAAAACCAGCAAAACCAGACTAATTGAAGAAACATACTTGTAATTTTCTGTGGCTGAGATAAGACTGGCCCCAAGTATTTAATTCAAGAAACATCAAATTAACTACTATCCAAATTTCTATCATTTCATTAACTTTCTCTTACAGCAATTTTGGTATCTTTTGGAATGGAAAGATTCTGGTCTCTGTCAGATTAATTTATTTCTACAATAACACTAATTAAAATATTAATCCATACTGGAGTTCTGCACTTCATGTTAGAGTCTCCTTTGCAAACTGACTACTTGGGTATCTGACGGAGTTTGCACTTTCACAGATTTGAAATTAATTTCCTTGACATTAGTCTTCTACATACTTTTTTTTCAACTCGGTCTTAGTCATCTCTCATCTGGTCTATGCATAAATCAGCAATAGGTCATGATAGAATTTGGAAAAAACATACTATAAAGAGAAGAAATTTACATCCCATGGTTAAGATTCAGGAACAATAAGTAAATTGTGGTCAAAGAATCAAGAATTAGGAAAAAAAATTTGGACTCTACAATGAAATTTGTATCCTTCCAGTGTTGTTTTTAGCACTGATTTTGCAGGTAGTGTCTCAGAAGATGGAGACAGATTTTACTTCTAATTTACCTCAGAATATATTCCCATATTAAAGAAAAATGTGCACAGGAAGATTATGGGCTTCATGGGCTTTACAGTGGTGCAAAGCTCTCTAAACCTGCAATGGAAGTTCCCAGCTGCAGTTAATGTGAGTCACGGTGGCCTCCTGGCAGGTGAAATGCCAGCTGGACTCCTTTTGCAACTGCACAGCTAACAAATCCTGACCTTTGTTTCACTCACACATCCCACATAAGCTTTTTCCTTCAAAAGGCTATGTGGCTTTTTTCCACTTTTCTTGAGCAATGCTATGGCTTAAAGTATAAAGATATTAAAACAAGCTGCTGATCCTGTTATACCACAGGGAATATTCAAAGGCTGCTATTTGAATCACAATCTGAAGTTCATTTAGTTGATTTCCCCACCTTTGGTCCCAAGAGGTATTGTTGTAACACAGCATCTTCACCTTCTCTCTCAGTGGGGGTTGCTGGAAACAGATTTCTTTCCATAAGGAATCACCTCCTTTGTGCTGCAGCTGAAGAACAGTGTTGAACTAGTGCCAGATAGGAAAACAGACGACAAAGAGCAACACACCTGAAGAAGCTGAAAACCATCTCTTTTCTTGCCATGACAGAGAAATGCACTCAGTCAGGAGGGAATGGACGCAGTCCCACAGTGGTTTAACTCTGGGTTTAACACAGTGGTTTAACAGAGTGGTTTAACACAGAAATTTAACACTGGGTTGTTTCTGTATGGGAAGTTACCAGCAATTAAGTAACACCTGATCAATATTGGGAAGGTCAGCAGTGTCTGAGGAATGCTTTCTGGATCTTAGACCTAGGGCTCAGAATCACTGTCCACGGGAAGTCGAGACTGCTTTGTTCTTCACTACTTCAACACATTATGTTTTCAATGGTTCAAAAATCCAACTTCCATCGGTTCCTTCAGAAAATTATTCCAGAGATTGATGCTCACCAGGCTGAGGGGTGTCTGTGATCTCTCTGTCATTTTTGTTCTTGCTGACATTTTTCTTTCAGTTTAAAGAGAAAGAGCAATGGCTGAATTACTTCACTGCCATATGTATGCACTCATTCGTAGCTCATTTCTACTGCCATGAAGAAGCTTTTTGACACCCTTAAGTAGTAGGAAAGAAAATATTTGCAGCCATTAACAAAGGCAGCATTTAATGACATTATAAGCCTGCCTGATCAGAGCCCTTTACTGGATATTGGATTGCTTGTTGAAAGTCAATTTTACAACAAAATAAACACCAGCATGACATAAATTTCACTAGTTTAGTTTTCAGATGTAGTTATATGCCATATTACTCCTCAGGGGTGAAAAACATAATATGTGCAAATGAATTTAGATATACAGCAGCTGATTTTCCAGTGACGATATAATTAAGGCTATAAAAGACAGCCTATATGTAACAGCTACTGTGGGAGCCCCTCACATGCTCATGTATACACAACAACTGTATTTTTTTTCTTATTTTGCTCCAACACTTGTCTTTTTGTAAAACAAACAAATTATACAGTGTCTAAAAAAGTTCTAAAAGACTGAGAAGCACAATAATTAGACCACTGACTAAAATTTTGCATTAGAGAAAAAAAAACATTGCTAAATCAAAACAAATCCTATTTGTTTGATTTAAGTACTTGTTTTCAATACAGATACATGTACATAGTGGGAACAAAGTGAGTAGCTTTAGCACTTCAGTTTTCAGTTCTTTTTCAAGATGATCACCTGTTTTCCTAAACAAGTGCCTGTGAAAGTCCCTCTGGTTCCTGAACAAAATATTCATCCACTGTGGCTTCACTTGGGATTATGACAGTACCAAGGAGGCACGGTGCAGTATTTTCTTTTGTATCAAGGGAGGCTTCATTGCATTGCTTTTTTTTACTGCAACTAGAGGAATTGACTAAGTGTTGCAATTAAAGGCACCACTCAACTTTCTGTTCTCCTTGTTCACCTGAGAAAGCAGAAGATAAATGATGGTGGCTTTATAGCAGCAGGTCAGAGATAGAGGACTGCTGACGAGTATAAGCGTGAAAGTGGAAGGGGAGGGCATAAAGATGCCCAAGCACCAGGAGCTGAGCTCCATCACTGAAAAGAAAGCTGAACTATTTTAAAATACATTTTGGAATCCGTGAACAAAAATGTTTAAACAAGTACTTTAAACAGGCACAGTAGATAAATGTTAATAAATTGAACTTCCCTCTGCAGTGTAACGTGGAGAACTATATAAGCAGATATTTGGAGCTGCTTTTTACTCCAGTTTTAAGGGGTAAAATTTCATAGATTTCTCAGAGGATTTTGATTCTTAAAAAACAAGAACAAAACAAAAAGACTATCTGAAGCAGAAAAAAAGGATATCACTTCCCTTCAGTCACCTAAGGCATGCATATATAATAGTTAATAATCAAGGCTGGTCAATAGAATCCTGTTACATGTCTTTCGCAGTACAAAACTGAATTTTCTGGCAAAAAAAAATTAGATATTTTGATACTATGTTAGAAAATCAAGTAAGTGAGAAATGAAACATTTGAAATTTTGTATGAGAATATGAAATACTGTATCTGAAAGCCAAAAAAATTCAACTCAAATATTGATATTTTCTGCTGTGTGTTGTGCTTTCTAATTCAACTGTAGCTTGTAAATCACACATGTCCCCCATCTTCACTGAGAGGAGATTAACAGATGAATAACATGAGAAGGAGTCAGGCTGGAGAGACCATCAAAATGGCAGAATGGGATTGTAAATCCTGAAGCAATAATTATAACTTTCTAATACAATATACTTTATAACGACTTTATAATCATAATATAATTTTCATAGAATAGTTTAAATTGGAACTGACCTTTAAAGGTCATCTGGTCCTAGCCCCCTGCCATGGGCTGGGACATCTTCGGCTAAATCAGATTTGTCAGAGCCCTCTCCAACATGACCTTGCGTGTTTCCAAGGATGGAATGTTTCCACCTCTCTAGGCAACCTATTCCTAGAAACCTCACGTTTGTGAAACTCGCTAAAAACTTTTTCTTGTGTTGAACCTAAATTGACCCTCTCTCAGTTTAAAACCATTGCCCCTTGTATTGCAACAGGCCCTGCTAAAAAGTCTGTTCCCATCTTTCTTGTAAACCTCATTTTAGCATTGAAGGGCTGCAATGAGGTTTCTCCAGAGCCTTCTCTTTTCCAGGCTGAGCAGTCCCAAATCTCTCAACCTTTCCTCACAGGAGAGGTGTACCAGCCCTCTGATCGTCTCGGTGGCCTCTTCTGGGCTCACTCTAACCCATCCATGCCCTAATAACCCGTACAAAAAAGTTACAAATTTGGTGATCACCTTCTGATTTTTAAGACTTTTTTTTTTCCCCCAAAGGGAAAGGAAAATTGGATTACAGGTAATGGAGAAAGGAGAAAACATAAGCACGTCCTGAACCAAATTAAGAAGGATTAAGAAGATAACTTTAATTTTATGTGGGAAAAAGAAAATAAGAGTAAACATGAAGGTCTACTTTGTAAGAAAGGGTGACTAAGATTTTCACATTTACATTTGAAAGTAAAACTCTGCTCAAAATCTCAAGACAAAACATTAGATAACCAGTAACTGTAGCTGCTAGCAAGACTAGGAAAAAAATAACAAAAATAACCAGAGAGATAATTCCTAACCTTTCAAAACTGCCAAAGCGATCAAGGATCTTAAGTTCCCTTGCAGTATAAAAGGTTTTCCATCAGCTTGAGTGGAAATTAAGTTGCAGTACATGAAGCAACAACAATTAAAGATAACTTCCTCCTCTGTGGCTCCCAGCACATCCCCAGGCTGGACATCAACATACTCCAGTGGAAAGTTCCACATGAAGTCGCTTTTCTGTTTAATACTGGTCCTATTATACAGAATGATAAATAAATTCTGAGAATGAAACTTTCTAGATTCACATGTATCTGCTCAACTTAAATGCTGAGCTTTGTTTTTAAGACAGCCTTTAAAAACCATTGTGTTGAAACCACGGTTTTTTGAGCAAAATGAGAACCTGACACAATGGTGAATAATTATTTTCCAGAAACTAAACCCAGGAACTGGAGTGAACAGAGAATACAGGTTAGACTTAAAGTAGAAAAAAAAGAGGCACAATTCTGAATATATTTTGTCTATTTCTTCCCATGAGAAAGCCAAAAAGAAAATTCTTTACACTAAGAAAAGGAAGTTTAAAATGGTAAATATAAGGTTATTACTTACCTAGTGACAAGTTTCCCCCCTTATTTTCATTATTGTTTTCATATATATCTAAAAGATATTTACTATATAACATAATATAAAATAATAGCATCATGATGAAGGCTATACCTGCAAGGGCTAGATTTATTTAACTATTCTCTCTAAAAGCAAGCAATCTACTTGGACCACCAGTTTATTTTCTATCTGAAATTTTTCTTCTAGCCATTACATTGTGCTGTTCTATTTGGGTATTTGGGTTTCTTTTGCTTGTTTGCTTGTTTGTAAGACAAATTGCTGCTATCCCGTGAGGGTTAGGCCTTGACTGCTCACGCGGCTCAGCACTGACTGATTACTCTGAGTTTAGATGATGCAGCTGTCCATGGAAAAAGTGATCTGCTCAGCTGCCCGGGGAGGCAAAGGCTGTAGCCCTGTTTTTAACTTACAGGAATAGCCTGTGTTTATTATATTTTGACAAAAATAGATACGTTGAATGCTATTGGCTAGTCATAGTGCTGATCATTGGCTCCTAAATATATTAATAACACAACCAGTTACTACACAGTTATGTATAAGGTTACTAAGAAATACAACCAAATTAAGAGCAAATCAAAGACCTCCAACAATGAGAACATATAATATTAAATAATAACAATAGGGGTCAGAAAGTATATTCTACCTATTCAAAGACATCTCCGTTGATTCATTATCGCAATGGTGTGATCATTCATAGTACCTCAGACTGACCAAAACCAGAAATTACAGAAGTACTGAAGTGCTATTAGTTGCATCTAATATGTTGCTTTTACCAGACAGACACCAGATTCCCAGCTGTGGTGAGTTTGGTCTTCACTTGCAGTTAACAAGATGCTTTCCTGTCCCGTTATATCCTCCCTACCTATTTTTAGAAGTGTTTCATACTTACTCATGCAGTGCTCATCAATGTGTGAAATTAAAGTATGAACTGATCAGTATGTGAAAGCGAGGTTCACAGAGTTAATTTATGAATAAATTATTCCAGGGATCCTGAATACATTTAAGGAACGCTGTGCCACCTGCTAAAATGAGCTGTTACTACTACACTGACGTCTGAAATCAGAATGGCTGCAAGCAAACACGGGCTGGAATTTAGTGAGGTGGGGCAAATATCAGCAAGTTACTAAATACAGACAGTTAATGGTGTTTTGCTGGGATGAATAGTATAAAATCATAAGCATGAAAGGCAGAATTGCAAAAACTCAGGTTTTAGTGTTAAAGACGTACAATTTAAAGCTAATGTTTCAAGCTATAGACATGGTTTACAAATAAACTGTATTTTTCTGCTTAAGTTATTGAAATGAAAAGTTCTGTGGGTACTTCTGATGCCTGTGTGTTACGAATGTAAGTGTTTTAGCTGTTCAAAAGAAGCTATTCTGGAATATGTAAAAAGTTGATAAAACCTGTTAAATTAGTCTCATGCTCCAAAATAAACTGCATCAATTTCTTGCAGTTTGGGCTCAAAGACACTGTGAACAACACTCAGAGTTAGGAGTAAAATCAAATGAAGAATAATAATAGCATGGAAGAATGCTAAAGATAAATTCTCTGTTAGACCTGCAATTCTCTGGAAACTCAAAGCATCCAAGATTTAATCCATATATAGGGCGCTTGTAGGAAAGCAAATGGAAAGTAGCCTTATTTATGATAATGGAAGGTTCTGGCACACTCAATGCATCTAGACAGATAATTGTGTACGTCAAACCAATTTTGCAGGAGATGGGATATGTAGCATACCAATGCCTGATGTGATTGATAGTATATCTACTCCACTTTCAAACAGAGTGGTGGTGGGTTTTGATAGCATATTTTACAGTGCTGGCTAGAAGGTATTATGTGTACATGCTGATGAAACAAATAAGATAAGCTTTCTCTTTTAATCCTCAAAATTCTTCTAAAATGTGCTCTTGCATTCTCTTCTGAGCTGTTCCATTAGTGTTTGACAAGCAGAGCATGTTAAGGAATAAAGTTGTGAGAAGAGTGAAAATTTAGATGTAGATATTTTCCTAGAAAATTATGCCTCAAAATTATGATAAGTTTAAAACCATAATAATTTT
The DNA here is from genome assembly GCA_013398855.1 of Mohoua ochrocephala. Classification (NCBI taxonomy): domain Eukaryota; kingdom Metazoa; phylum Chordata; class Aves; order Passeriformes; family Acanthizidae; genus Mohoua; species Mohoua ochrocephala. The sequence continues at coordinate 58,843 of VZTA01023381.1, read as the reverse complement.
TAAAATGGTCACATAAGTTTAAAACCGTGGTCCTAAGCCTACAATTAGCTGTATGAAGATGGGGCTATGTGCCTCCATAAAAACTGCCAGGAAGCTGGGAGACACACTCAAGCTCAGTACCTTCTGAAACGGATGAAAACTATTTCAGAGGTTTAGAACTACTGAACAGGAATACTACCCTGCAGTTTTGTAGGTCAGAGCAGTTTCTACTCCACTAAAACAAGACAGACTTCTGATCAAATCATCTAACAGAAAAATAAAGCAGCTATTTCTCAGGTTAGACTAAGGAATTTCACCTCATCATGAGTTTCAAACAGTTTTCATTCTCAAAAAAATGCAGATTTCCTCAGACTTTTGAGTGACTTGAACAATAAACTATATTTGCTTATTCAACTACAAAAAATTCTTAGCTTTTTCATATTTTTTCAGGGTAATGTTTTAAAGATTATATTAGACTCCCTTAAATAGTTTCCACAGATCCATTTCAGTAAATTTTTTTCAAAATAATACTACATGGTAGTGTTTTGACTTTTTTGAAGATAAGATTTACTTTTGCACTTTCAAAATGAAGCAAAATCTTTTTCTCCAAATATGTAAATTATGGAAATTATATTATTTGGTATAAATTCAAAATTGTTTATTTGTCGCTATTTTAGTTGATTAGACAACAATTCAATATGTTCTGTTCCAATGTTGAATGGAAATTTTTTTTAAAGTGTGAAGTTACACACACACGAAAATATTATTTCACTATGGTAGTAATTTACATGGTGTCAAGGTAATAACTGAATTTAAACCTCTTCAAAAATGCTGGCATTTTTCAGAGGTGAAAGATATATGGCATATGGTTCCAAGAAGAGCAGCTAGGAAAGAATGAAATTAAAGAAATCTTGGGAAAAAAATATAAGGGGAAAAAAGGAAAAGAAGCATGAGAAGGTGTTTTGCAGCACAGATGCAAATTGAGATTAATGAAGCTTGGTACATTAGTGCCCTAAAAAAAGACTTCCACTTTATGTCAGCTTGTCTGATCTGGTAAATTTGGAGACTGATTTTTAACATGTCTGATAGTTCTCTTTAATTTTTTCTAATCCAGTGGTTAGCCCTGCTTTGGCTGGAAGCAGGCGTGTCAGTTGGAAGGACACAGCCACTTAGACTTGCTTCTGCTGAGATTACATTTATAATACCTTGTACCATTGAAAGAAAATTAAATGTTTTAATTTTATTTAAAAGTAGGCAGGTTTCTAGAAATAAAAATGGAAATGTGATCATCTCTATTTGCATAAGTTGCACATATTTTACATTAAAAAAAACCCTGTAATCCTCTGTGTACTATTGTTGTTCCATGTATAAAAGTACAACCTGGTGCACAATTAACTCATACAAAAATACATTAAAAGCTCTAATGCTGCCTTGTATGACTTGTGAAATAATGAACATTTTCTACTCACAGTCTCAGCCATTATAATGTTATTACACAGTCATTAAATTGAAGCTGTTATTCCACTGCTAAAACAACTGATCAATATCCATTACCATTCAGTGATGGTTGGAGCCAAAATGAGATTATATTGCAAATGAGCCACAGACAAGGTAATGATCCCTCCATTTTGATATATTTAAAGGCATTCCCTAAAGCAGATAATTTCCTTAAGAGAAAGTACAACTTTTCCATCAAGTCACCAATCTAGGAAAATAAAAATGTTCTTTAATTACAAAAAGGCTTACATATTATGATTTATAATGAAACAATAGTGTTTTCAGCAAAGATAACCACTGCTGGATCAATGAAATTGTTTCTAGTTTCTGCCTATTGGGTTTTACTTGTTATAAATACTGCGTTATACAGACCCTGTGCCTTACCAAAGAAACAAACCAAATAATGTTTCTTTGAAGTCAGAATTTGTCTTAGTGTAGTATACTTTGAAGCTTGTCCAAAGATAAATAAATAAAGATGGGAGAGACTTCCTTAGAGGGATTTTAGTGTCTCATTCCCATAAGACCCATAATAGTTTCCCCTTTTCTTACAAAGTCTGGCCAAAAATCTTCCAAGCTGTGCTTGAGTGGTTCCTCCAAGGCCCTGTCAGTCACTGTCTTGAGGGATCCATCTTTTGTTATCATCTGTTATCTCTGGATCATTAGTGCACCTGGGTGTTTATAAGTTATAATCTTAGTTATTTCTGTGTATTAATGTATTCTGTGTTATCTTAATATGTATTATTATTTTTATGGAGTTTTTTTCTTTCGTGTTAACAGTTTATCCTCACAAGACAGATGTCCTTACACTCAGGTTTTCATATCTCCTTTACTTTCCACATATCATTACAATGTGCAGAACACAGGAGGTTTTTCAATTGCTCTATCTTGCACCTCTTTTCAGCTACTCCTGAAGTTTCCCTACTGAAGAAAAAGACTTTTCAAGCTGTTAAACAGATTTGGACAATTTACTACAATAATATGTAGTATAACATAGTAACAAAACATATCTTACTAGTTTATCTAAAGATCTTTTCCCTTTTCCTGCTTGTTTTTCTTCTGAGTTTTTCAGATTTCATTCATTTACTTTTTCAAAGTGGATATCCATGGATACATGGACGAAATGCTCAATTTCTTTCGAACAGCCCTTTTAGAACTAGATCTTCTGTTTCTTTTTAATTCAGTCTTCTGTTATTTTGAATATATTTATAGACTATTAATAGCACTTTAGCCCTCATCAAGGAAGATCAGCTAAAAAAAAAAGCTTTACTTTTGATATTATAATGAATACTTGGAAGGAAAAATTACCAGTAACTATAATAGGCTTATGTAGGTATTGGTGTACTAAATATAAATACTTCCTAAGGCAGAAATAATTTTTCCAAAACTAAGGTCAAAATACTGGAAGTCTAATATTTCCTTTTCACTTGGCTATATTTGATATTCCCGTGAATCTCACTGTTCTGCAGCAAAGCTCTGAGAGACTTCTGGCTTGTCCAACAGACAGTGTCTCTGCAAATGTACAGAATAATAGAGGTGAAGAAGTTCAGCTCTTTCATGGATAAAAATTAGTCTATCCTCTTTGTAGTCCTTCATAACCATAAAACAGAGGCTGCAATTTAATTTTCCAGAAAATGGACACATTATCCACCTAAGATATTCAGTAGGAAAAAAAAAATTAGAAATAGGCTAGGTTCCAATGGTAACTTTTGTCACTGCTCTCTTCTTTCTTATGTAAAGTTACTGCAGTTTTTGAAAAACTCATATTCCTGGCCCATTTCTTTGGATAGATCATCCTTAGGGTCTCACCGCTCTGGCTTGTTCTTCTGTTCTTTTCAAAAGCTTTTCCCTCTTACTGACCCAATTTGATATCTTCATTTAGTGAACAAAGTTTGGTTTTCTCCACTCGCAGAACTCTGCAAGCATAACTACTTCTTTGCAAAATCTCCTCCTTTTCCCATGAAACCTCAAATGAAAGCATTACTAGATATGCAGCTGGTGTCCTGTGACCACTGTGCATGTCAAACTGGGCCTCACTGCTTCCTCCTGCCTGCCTGCCTGCCTATCTCACTTTCACTTTGTCCTGTAGCTTCTCTGTCGTGTTGCTGGGCAATCATCAAGCTGCTCCCATCACTACTGTGCCACAGCCTGCAGTGGGAGCAGCAGAAGACCAAAAAGGAATGAGATCCTAAGATCCTGTGGGGAATGGACTGAGGCAGCCACAGTGCCCGCTGTGATGATTTCACTGCTCCTGGCACCCACATGAGAGCAAGTAAAGCTTGCCACAGTCCCACCTTTGGTAGCCCTCCAAACGTACTCTCAGTTATCGGTTCCTTGGCAGAATAGTGTGTGTGGCAGCAAGAACAATTGGATCATAGTCCATGGCTACTCCGAGGCATGATGGTAATAATACCAGCAATAAACAATAAGAAACAGCAATAACCTTGCCTCATCTGACAGCTCAAATGCATACTTATAGCAAAAAAAAATAAATCATTGCTGTGAAGACACCCTTACAGGCCCTTCTATACTACTATATTCTGCTCCATTTAGTGTAAAGTATGTAACCCAGCCTGACAGCCCTGACAGCAGAACTGTCAGAAGATTTAGTGGAATCATATTATTTTCTTTCTCTGATCAAGCTGAGAACTGACTTGTTTTGGCAAAATTGTAATGAGGTTTTAAATGTCGACAGAAGAAGGGCATGTTGGGGAGAAGCACATAGGTCATGAAAGCTATCTAATCTAATAAATACTATAATTCTTAATGAGTTTTATCTCGGTGATTTTTATTTTATTCTTACACTGTTGTTTCTGGGCAGTTTCCTACTCTTAGTTTATGTTTTCTATATGAATACATTAATCGCATCTTAGCTTTCAGAGATCTGAGGGTTGGTGCTGGTAGCAAAACTCGATGCTCCTATTTATAACAAGTGTTTGATCAATAATGCATTGCAGATGCGCAGCCCGCAGTATGGTGTTGCAAACGTCCAAATGGAATCCCTTTCTCCTACACACGCTGCACGGCAGCTCAGCTGTGCAGTGCCCAGCACTACTCCACTCAGAGGCCAATTAAAACCTTGCTGTTTAATTTCAAGTCCATTAGAACCCTGCCAAAGGTTAAGTTATTGCAGTTACTGACGTTAAGCTGTAAATAAACAAGGCCTGAAGAGAAGAAAGGAAGTGGGACGCTATTTTTGTTGCATGAAAAGAATAATTTTGCTGAAGTCATAAAGATATTTCTGTTGTTTTCTCCAGAGCTGCTGAAGAAAATTCTCATTGGCTGTGGCTGAATATAACAAAAACATGTTGAAAAAGTATTTTAAAAGACTGAAGTGAAAGAAGACCTTAATTTCCTTTTACTTACATCTGCCTCATCAAGACTTACTGCTCTGAAGGAAAAATGTAGGTGAACTGATTCTAGTGGATTGATTCTGTTTTATGACATGAATGCCAACTGAACAGAATGAAATTCTATCCATATTACCTTATCAAGTTCACTGGGCACAAATGACAATAATTCCCAGAGTAATGCAATGTAATATAGACAGCAGACCTATTTAGACTTGATGCTACTATAAAGGAAAATGAAAATTACTACATTCTATTCAACAAGTTCAACAATAATGATCATCTCTAGTCTTTAAAGACTGTCTCAGCTTATAAGAATGGCTTAAATAGCCCTAAGCTGCATACATATTAATAAGAATTTTTTCTCTTTCATAAAAAAAAAAAATGCTTTTTCCTACCCTAACTAATAACATTGTTGCAAGGAATAACATGGCTTTATCATTACTTTGAGTTCTTAAACCAGTATTAAGTCTTTCTGTAGATAACAATATGCAACTTCTTGAGCTGGATGCAAGAACAGCTTGATAAAATTCTATGGCATTGATTACAAAAAAGATGTACCCGTCTCTTCTAGCTTTAATATCTAATAATATTACCTTTCATGACATTGTATTCATAAAGAGCACAGTCAACATACTGTGTCAAGATAAATGTAAAAATAGAAGAGATATAATTTAAATTATTTCAGAATCTAGGCAGAAAACAATTGACATATGAAACGGAACCTTTTGCTGCGATTTTTAATTTCTAAAATGTTGTTTTCATTCAGTAAATTTTGTTATGTTTATTCTTATACACGATCTTGCATGATTTCTATTTTCGGCCATTTCTTCAGAACTTCACATAATCTGTATTACTCAAAAGATGGTAACTGAATGGTCAATGGCCATTCTGGTTGCTGAGATTAATTCAGAAAATAATTGTTTTGTGAACATTTTCAGTTATTTTAAAAATGGTTCTTGATTGTTAGATATATCTTATGAATTCAGAAAATTAGGTGGCCAAGGCTACTCACCCTTCTCAGGAAAGTCAATATATTAAAAAGGTAGTATCAATTCTATTCCCTTTAGCATGTTTCTTTTAGAACCTTGAGTCACTCCACTTCTGTTACTAAAAACCCAAATCATGTGATGAGGTAAATAGAGTTCTTTCTATTTTATACAAGCAAAATTTCATTACCAACATCAGTCTATAGACAGAGCACATAAACTGAAGTTTAATGCCTGTCTGTTAATCATAAGCCCATCATACTAAACTTTTATTCTTTTGAGGCTGGTTTCATACATTTCCCTGTACAATTATGTAAATTTTTCCTTTGTTGTTTAGTCTTGCTCTTTTCCTTAAAGGTCATTTTATATGCCTGAGTTTAACAGCAGAACTGATAGCTACATAGTGTTTTATAACTCTGCAACACTTTAGTTTATAAAGCGAAAAAAACCAACAAACTACCAATTCATCTGGGTCTTCTTGCCTTCTGAGCACATCACTGATGTGTGTAGTGTTGTCTGTGGGACAACACCAAGTGATTGATGGTACTTTTTTCCTACCTAAATGCTGTGTTATAAGTGTTTAGAATAAAATTAGTTTTACTAATGGAGTTTACTGGAGTATGAACATCATTGGGGAGTGTACTAGCACAGTTTTTCAATGGTCCAATCCTGCTCCAGCTGAAGTAATTTGAAAGCATACATTAATTTTCAGAGGCAAGTTTTAGCCACAAGAAATTCAGAGAGAAAGTCATACAGCATAAAGATAAGTAGTCCAGATCTCAGTATCTTTTATGCCAACTTTTTAAAGGTGTAACTGTCAATATCATTGGAGCTGCTCCCAATTACATTGATGTATAAAATCAGATTGAGCCCACCAAGATTAGATTAAGACTAAGATAAAAAACAGTCCCATGGAACACTTCCTGATTCAGTACCTCTTGGTCATCAAAATAAACATTCTAATTTCTGCAGGATTACTTACATAGACTAATGGACACAAAACTCAATCCAAACCAGTAGGAATCTACAGAGGTTTTTTTTCTGCATCATTGGTTTAATTGCAGTGGAAGATCATATTATGGTTTTATGCATCCATATGTACATTTGACAGGTCTCTGAGAAGTTGGATGTTTATTACTTTGACCTTAAGTAAAATGGAAAAAATGCTTCCTTTTCGTTTAGGAACTTGATCCTCTGTAGCACAGAGCACATTATAGAAATGTCAAGGGCTTTGAATTGCCATTAAAGCCAGAAGCTGGAAAGGTTGAGTCATATAGACATTTATTTTATAGCAATTAATAACCTGAGAAATTAAGTCACTAATATACTATACATCTTAATTAGAAGCCACATCTTCAATTTAATTACTTTCCTTAAACTTATCTTAAATTTAATTACTTTCCTTTGCAGCATGCTTTAAAAAAGGTGCAGATTCTACATAAGATTTACAATGGATTCAATTATTGTTTTGTTGTTTTTTTCTGTGAAACTTGATGACAAGAAAGATGAACACTAAGTGATCTATTTTTACTCTCTAGTTGAGATGCAGACTTCTCATTGATACTGGAAGACTCATTATAGAGAATACACCCCAGTGCTTTTACGGAAGTATTGAAGGACCCTATATTTTAGCTTGTTCTAGTTTTTCCCTTCACACATTTTGCAATAATTTATGTTGTATTTTATATTATTGCATGTCCAATTAAAATTATAGACTAAAAAAAGCAAAAGAAAATCCCCAAAAACCGAATGAAAAGGCTTACTAGAAATACAAATTTCAAAGCAAGTCATGAACTAAAACAGATGTATCAACTTTTGAAAAAAAGACCAAAAAAAAAGCAGCCAACCCCCCATTACTGGAGCAACCCTTTCCCTCAGTGCAGTCTAATGTATTTACAAAATTATTATACCTTTTCATGCCTTGCATAGATTTGTTTCCTTTTTTCACTAACACGATGCTGCACGTCTAACTAACACACTTAGTTTAGTCCACTTTCATTCATACTTTATATCACCTACCTAATTGTGCCTTTATCTATTTCCTGTTCAGATTACATAAACCAGTTTGCACACAGCCATTTTGAGTACAATACTGTATCAGCTGTGCAAGTGGCCCACCAGAACATATGGTCATATTCCTCATTAACCCAATTCTTTGAACCAATCTTTCTCAGCTTTTAGAAAGAGAAAGATCTGTGCATAGACCTCAGTTTTGCTGTCAAAGAATTCCAGCCCCTCCAGTGCGTGTGAATGTTGCCCCAGACTCGACAAGCCTCTTTTCTGCCCTGCTGACTTGTCTAGATAAATGCCTTCATCCACTTAGTGCTGACAACATCCTCCAACTGCATGCTGTCTCCAATAGTCAAATCTCTGCTTCACATAGAATCATAGAATGGTTTGGCCTGGAAGGACTTTAAATATCCAGCCCACCTGTAGTGAGCAGGGACACCTTGCACTAGACCAGGTTGCTCAGAACTCCTTCCAACTTGGCCCTGGACATTTCCAGGGATGGGACATCCACAACTTCTATGGGCAACCTGTTCTGGTGCCTTACTATACTCACAGTAAAGAATTTTTTCCTAATACTTAATCTAAACCTACTGTCTTTCAGTTTGAATCCATTCCCCCTTGTCCTGTCAGTACATGCTCTTGTAAATAGTCCCTCTCCATCTTCCTTGTAGGCAAGGCTGCAATTAAGTCACCCTGGAGCCATCTCTTCTCCAGGCTGAACAATCCTGATTCTCTCAGCCTTTCCTGGTAGGAGAGGAGCTCCATCCCTCTAATCATCTTGGTGGTCGTTTTCTGGACTTGTTCCATGGCTTGGCCCTTTCCACACAGCATGGTCTTCCTGTTTTTTTACGGTCACACCATGCCCCCTTTTTTTACAGGCATCTTTCTTGCTCTGATCATTCCAGGTGTCAGTGGTTTAGTATCGGGGCCTCAGAGACTCTTGTCTTTTGTAACAAAACTGTCAGGAGACCCCTCCTATACCTGAAAGGATCTTGGCCACCTCCTAGCCTGAGGTGTTTGGATGCCTCTTCCTTCCTGTTATCCTAGGTCCTCAGGGCTCAGGAGAGGAATTGCAACCATCCCATTTGACAGAAAGCAAAGACATGCATAGAAATCCTGGATGCAAAAGGGGGCCTATCCCCTAAACTTTTTTTTGCATTTTGCAAAAGGGAGCCAAGGTGCCTAAATCGGGGCCATGAATCCAGCTTCTAGATGACAAATTTTTAATGCTTGGAAGAGTGTTGCTATAGGATGTTGCAGAGCTATATATATCTGAATTGGTTAATGGGCTGTCTTGGAGAATAGATGAGTGCCTATTAAATACCATGATCCTTCACTTAGGCCAGGGAATCCCACAGCTGCCAAGACTCAGTTGTGGGAGAGGGTTTGAGGATGAGGATGCTGTTTCCTACACTGTTTCCTGAGGCACCAATTTCTAACCACGTTCCAGCACAGGGCATCGGACTGGATGAGTATAGTTGTGATCCTGTTGAGCTGTTCATACATAGTTTAGACTAAGATACGTCTTGATTTAAGATATTCAGGATGCCAGAATATAATTAAATTATATATGTCTAAAAGGAGAATAGTCAGCACTAAGGATATTATATTTTTGTCATAAATACTATCCTGGAGCAAAGGGCACAATTAATAGCGATTTTTTAGATAACAAAGTTTCTGCAGGACTTAATGTAATCTTTTCTATCTCAGTGAACTATACATTAAAAAGCTTAGATAAGTTGTATCAGAAATCTACAGTAATGTTCACTAAAGTTAAACATATGCATGTTTAACATATACATGTGTGTGTGTATTTCTGCACATTTTAACTAAAAATAGTAAGCCACGTACTGTGGATATTAAGGATTTACAAAATTTACCCAAAAAATAAAAATACTCTTTAAAGGATGGCTTTAAATTTTTTTGACAATATTCGGAATTCTGCAAGTACTCTTTGCCATATTTGTCCCATGAATCTTCCTAGAGCTGGTGGATTTCTGTTTCCTCTGATCTGTTGTGTGGAAAACCGATAAAATAAATCTACCCTCAGAGCCCTCCCAAGACAGTTAGTTTCTTGACATTTTAATGGTTCTGGTTCACACCAGATTACTGTTGTTATAATGTCAGAGCCATTCCAAAAATGAGGGCATTCCCAGTAGCCATGTATCTCGTTGCTCGCAAATGCTAGGCTGCTGTTTTTTGAAATAAATATGTTTTAGCAATAGTGATCAGGGAGTGTAGCAATAGTGATCAGGGAGTGTTCTTTTGCTGGTTCACCTCTTGAGTCCCAGAATGCAAGATTTGTTCAAGCTAGTAACAGAAATGGGAAAAAAAAAATCCCCAGATTCACAAAAATGTGTTTCATCCTTCAAAAATCTATGTAGTGGTGAGTCCTCCCCAGCAAGATTTCTAAAAAACAGTTTTGGCAGGGCAGACACAGACACACAGAATTTAAGAGACGTCTAGTAACCCTTTAGCTGTCTAAACCAAAAGGTTACATACGGTTAAGTAAGCCTTCACCATCTGGCTGAGAGCACCTCTTTTCCATCTCTCAAATAGATATTTCCCCCAGCCTTTTCAGCAAGCAGGTGAGGGAGTGGCAGGGAAGAGGTCCGAGTGCATGGATGGGCACATGGTGGTCATCCTAGAGGAGAATGGCACAAAACCAGGGAGAATTTGGGGGTCCTGACATCAAAGAGTAGCACTGTGAATGTGGCATAGAGCTGACCAAAACTGAAGTATATGTTTTTATGTAAATAAATAAACGAACATACATATATATAAAATTCAAATTTATTCTCCCATGTCTTTCTTGGACTAGCTTTAAATCAGGATTTTCAATAGAGAGGCTTTCTAATCCCTGCAGGGGTAGTGCAAAGGTGTCCCCAAATGACCAGGCAGTGTCCTGAAGAGATCCGCTGATGTCATGAGCAGCCAAAGCCCAAAACTGTCATTCAAAGCAGGCCTCAGAATTCTTTCTGGAAAGCCTCTATCTTACCCATAGAAGGAGTTGGCCAATTATAACAAGACTATTTATTCCTCAGAATATCTTATCCCCCACCTTAGGTTTTGTGAGTTCAAAAAAGCATGCAGTTGCTTCCAAGAGCTCTCGACTCAAGCAGATCACCATACTTGCTCCTTCATTTCCTAGGAAAGACTTGAGGTAATAAAGGTACTTTAACTTCAACCAGAACATTCCTCTGCTGAAAGCCTGCTGTTCCTTGTACATTTCTGCCAGCATCTGCACCAGTGTTGATTTCTCAGTTAGGTGCAGAGGAGCAAAAGAATAACAGCATATCAACTCTGCATGTCAGCTTCCACAAGTATAATCAGAAAGGTTTTTCTCTCAGTTCAGAGCAGATGAACATTCAGAAAATGCCACAGGGGAGAAGGCATCCTCTTGCCCCTTCCTCTGTTTGCACACTTGGAAGGCTTACTCTCTGTTGCTCGCTTGGGCAGAGCACAAAGGCCGGTGGCAGTTTGCTGGTTGCTCTGCATCCCTCCCACAATACCATTTGTGGACTGCCCCCCATGCCTTGAGCAATCCTCCCAGCTGGAAGCATTCCTGATTCAAACAGGCCAGCATCTCAGTATGAGTAACAAGGAGTGCATTCGAATGGGTACCTGCAAATCAAAGGTATCCAGTCCTTCCACGGGTTCCTAAAGCGTCTCCCATGAAAAATGCCTTGCTCCTTGGGGACCATTGAGCAGCTTCAGGTGTGTTAGCACAGATCTGGATGACTTTGCTTGTGGCCATCACCTTGAGACCTTGGAAATCCTTTTCTTTGTTTAGACCATCATTTCATGTCCTCAAGTTCTTCATCAATCTTAGTTTTGGATGGTTACAGCCTGTTATCTTAAATGTTATGTGGTCAAAGCATTTGCTTTCAAAAAGTATTTAAGTAGTACATTACATTCTGCACCAGGGAACTCAGGGCTCTTGGAAGTGATTTAGCTTCTGTTATGAGTTCTGAAGACATAAATAATAATAAATAAAAACATAGCTACCAAGGTGAATTCAAGAGACAATGAAAAGCATTCAAAAATTTATATATAGTACATTTCAAATGTTTTTTCAGGAGGTATAAAAAGAAAATCTAGTGTCAGGTGTAGTTCTGCTGCTGCTTTGTGAGAAAACAATTGCATGTATGTGTGCATGATGAAGAGGGAGTTGAGAAGATGGGGAAAAGACAGATATTCCTGGGAGCCACATTCTCAGCTCAGAAGTAGAAAAGCTCTTATCTATAAAAACATTTTCTTTTCAGAATTTCAAAAATTCAGGCATAATGAATATTTACTAAAAAATTAGTTTTAAAAATTTGTTTAAAGACTTGGATGTGACACCAATCCTAAGAAAAAAACCAGTATGCATACAGAAAAGACTATCAAAGGTGTTTATATATTTTTTAAATGCCAGGTGTAAATGGCAATTGCTAGCTTCGCACTGACTGACTTTGAAACTTTCAATAACTTTCTTCCAATATAATCACTTTGATAGATAATGTAGTAGGTGAGTTCTGTGGGATGTTCTTAATAGGCTTCTAGAACAGAATTTTAAGCTTACATTTTTATAATAATTTGAGTTTATTTTTTATTTTATTTTATTTTGTTATTATTTATTTACCTTATACTTGCTTTTACTAAAGTCTACACCCAGAGGTGTCAAGTGAATTAATTGCATAAGAAGGAGAAATTTTTACACAAACCACCATCTCAATTTTCTTCAACTTCTTCCGCTGTTGCCTTTCTCACTTTCTTTCCTTTTCTTTGGGTAAGAGTTGGGTACAGTATTAGATAGACCGAAGAATTAAAACCAGCAAAATATACAACTAAATGCTTCACAAAAAGTATTTCACAAATAAATCCTTTCCTTTTATGTTAACATAAAGTGTCCATATTAGAAAAATTACAACTGAAAAAAAAAATTATATTGTAGAATTCACCAGCTGTTCAAACTGAGAGCTCTCTACAGGAAAATTAAAGAATAATAATAAAATAATACAATAGAGTATTATAGACAAAACACTCTAAAATAAGATCAGCCTTATACCTTTAAGCAAAGAAGTTGCATCTTGTTTTATATACGTTAATTTTAATGTCTTCATGCTATTTTTCTTTACCTTAACAGCATTACCTTAAATATGCTATTTTGAATTATTTTCTCTGGCTTTAAACTTGAATAGGTGAAGATTTTCTTCCACTGAAAGATCATGAAACTGAAACCTTTCTGCTGTTGGCTTATGATCAGCTCATTTTGCTCACATATCCATGCTGAAACCATTATAGGTTGACCTCATAAAACCAGGAACATAGGCAGTTGCTAGTTTTGGCTCAAAAGCATGGACGTTTACATCAGAAAAAGTTCAAAGCATTAAGAATGACACCTCTAATGTGTTAGTTTCTTTCCCCCCCCCCTTTTTTTTAGTAATGTGCTCTTAACTCTCATTCAGGTTAAGAAAAGAAAGGCTTTTATATGAATTTTCCTAATGCACTCTAGGCTCCCAAGATAAGTAAGGATTTTATAGTAATCTTACATAAGATGGCTCCCTAGGAAAAAAAAAAAAAAAAAAATTGAATAGAAAGAACACATGGGGTTTTCAAGCCTTGCAGAAATACTTGAGTTTTAAATGTTCAGTGATGCAATCTAAGCAACTTTCTGACATCCTAGGCAAATGGTTTATGGAAGGTTGAGGAAGAAACTCTTATGGCAAGACACATAACACCTGGCTCTGTAATTTTTTTTTGTCTACAGAATCGCTTGTTTGTGCTGAATTGTTTAGTCAGTAGAATTTATTTTACTGTGTCTTAAAATCATTATTTTTTTAACTTTCAGTTTAATTCTTTTCCAATATTTAAGAAAACTCAGCACTTCATAGTTTTTGCCAGTATTTACAATCAAAAAACCTGCTATTTTGAATTTAAATGTATTTGAGTATCTAACATAGGAAATAGCTGACAACAGAGAAGATGTTCATCATGTGCAGTAGAACTCTTGAAGTCAAATTTTTCTTATATCATGGCAGGTGAATAATTTTAGATAAAATTCAGTAGAGCCAGCTGAGGTGAAATATATATTCTCGTGCATCTCTTAGAAATAACAGATTATAATAAAATGCTTCTTATGAAATAACATTGGTCCTAGGACAGGAAAGGAGGGCTTGGACAGAGGATAAAGAATTTCAAAACAAAGAGACCTCCATTCTTGAAGATGCCCAGTTTCAGTAACTGACTTTTCAAACCATGAGTAAATGGAAATCAGTAGAGTTAATGGGGCCCTGGTCACAGTCTTAGCTGTGAAGACCCAGCTAATTTTCCAGCTAATTGGAGCTACCAGTACCAAGCAGCTCTGTTGTACTAATGATTCAGCTATTTTGATTTCAGAGTATTCTGAGTCCTGTAGAGAAAATGAGAGCTCAAATACTGTCACATCAAATCAGGATGCCAGTTTCTATCAGCCTTAGTACGAAGAGAATTAATGAAGAGAGAAGCTCAGCTAGCTTTGTGTTGCGAGTTATTTTCTAAGTAGAAGATAGGTTGTTCCCATCTAAAGCTATTGTTGTTTCACCAGTACTTGTTATCTAAATCAGCAAAGTCTTATTGGAAGGCAAAGATCTGATATAAAACGTACTAAGGTTACTGTGTTTGTCCCCACTAATTTCAATTGGCTGCAAAAAAAATTTAACTTAGAAAGTATTTGGCTAAATTTGTAATTTGAAAGGGACAGATCATTAATCTTGGGATCTCTGAGTCACATATGACACCTTAAGGTCAGATTTCATTCCTAAAGGTCTTAGTTTGAAATTGTAGTCTACAGCCCTTTTTTTGGGTAAATTGTCTTTACAAAGAGTTTTTATGCCTCTTGTTCATTTGTTCTATCAGAGGTGACATAGAGTTTGCTTAGTCTCATTACTGAAGCTTGTGATGTCTTAATAACCTTTCTCACAGGTCTTCCTCAGTCTTTTCCTTACAGGACAGAAAACAAATTTGCAAAGACAATGCCTCATTAATCAGATTGATTCTATGTTATTAATGACTGTTAATCACAAAGCAAGAAAAAAGAAATATGTTCCCTCAACCATTTTGCTTCCTTCCAGAGACCTTTTGAAAGTTAAGTAATTTCTAACATAAATCTGTTCAAGCTCATAAGAAATATAATTTAATTCTAATTTAACATCATTTGAGATCAAAGTTCCTATAAGACAGTAACATGATTTTGCTACAGTAAATGGCTTGTGTTTCTGCTACATTCATATTCCCTTTATTTTCTTCTGATTTTAATATGGCACAAGTTAGCTGATTTTTCACTGAAGAAACACAAATCACTATTCCAGTCAGAGAGCCCGCTTGCCCTACATATGAAGAAATTAAAACCTTTTAAATACTTTGTGGAAATAGGCTTCTTCCTTTCCCCAGCACTTCCTAAACGCAATAAAAAAAAATCTTTACTTCATAGCAATGTTCATATCACATTATTAGAAATCTGCCAAAGAAATAAGGTCGTGTAATTTTGATAATGTTAAAACCGGCAAGTAAGAGCATCACCAACTTCAGATATTATTGCTAAAGAAGGGGAAAACAATAACTTCCACACAAATATCTTAGATATCTGTCTATCTGCTAGAGTCCCCATGGTAATTGAAACTCAAGAAGGCTCACTGTTAAAGTATTTGCTAACTTCAGTGTGTCAAGATGCACTCATAGGAAATTCTTAATCCTCCTTTAAGAAATGGAGAATACAGTTTACATTAGTAGGCTCTTTATACTCCTTCATTCATATGTCCACAGCCTAACTTTTAGTCAAAGATTAGAACTTTATCGTAAGGGTATTAGTGGGAATGGCCCCCAGGCCTTGTCATAGCTTTTTGGTGGCATACATTTCAATCTTTCCTCGTATAGGAACAAGCAACAAAAAGCAGAGAACTTCTGCCTGCAAGTTACTGCTGTTAATGGAAAAGGTATTACTTGATGCTATGAAGAATGCAAGTTTTTTAATATGATGGATGGCAAAGAAGTGGATTTTTAATGAGAGAGAAGTGGTTTTCTTAAAAGTAAAATAAAAAATGCTATAGGCTTTTTCATTAACAAATATGAAAAATCATGCATGAATTTGAAAAAGAAGTCTGCCTTTTCATTTAAAATCATAGGAAAGAAAGCTGACAGGATATATGAGGTGGGAGTAAAAGAGTTATTGACTGTGAGATGCAGATCACAGAGGGAGAGAAGAAAAAAAGAAAAAAAAAAATGGAGATTTTCCCCTGATAGATTGGCTAGTTGCCTATATTCTATATATGAATAAATAAATAGTATGTGAAAAGAAGTGTTAGTCTGAATTGCATGTCCCTGTTAGAGCGATATGTTATCTTTTGCTTTAAAATATGGCTTACTCCTCAGGATATATTTTTAGGATTATTCAATCAAAGTTTAGTTAAAGCATGGTGGCAAGTGCAAAGAGAGAAAAATAGGAGCAGAGAGTTATAATTAAAACACTTTGAAAAAGGGCAAAGTTCCAAATGAATAATGATAGCCTTAGAGGAGCTGGATGGGAAATGGAGTGTGCGCGGTGTTTATTTAGCAGAGCATATCTGTTGTTAGAACTGATGTGAGCACTGGACAGGAGGGAACTCCAATATGTTAGTGTCAGACAGAGAAGACACTGCAGGCAACAGGAACTGAATTTAATCGCATACAGGTAACTGAGATCACACTGATCAATAGCATCAGGAGAGTGGGAAGCAGCTCCGTAGAGGATGATACCTGCATGTCTTTGCACTCCAAAGGGTGAGTCCTGTATTTTTCCATGTATTCGCATCCCAGTCTAAACTTAAAGAGAAGTCAATGTGAAAGTAGAGACCACAAGTGGCACCAACAAATGTTTATAGAGAAAATTATATATATTTGTGTTAAAACAATCCCCAAGATATATCCTTTCTGGGCAGCATGAAAGAAAACATCTGTTGCAGAGAGCGCAAAGGCTCTGCATTCAGATGGTGTTCAATCTTTTATGCGCAATTTGGTCTTTTATGCATATTACGGGACATTTTTAGTGGTACCTCACATAAACTGTGTCTCCCTTGTGGAATCTCACACTGGGGTAGGTTATTGGAAGCCAACAGCCATTACAGTGGTAATTTCAGCTGGGACAGAGTAATGGCACCACATTATGAACCAATAACGGGATGCTAATGTTTGTAGTATGCTCTTGCAGTGCATAATAATGAAGGGGAAGTAAAAGTTTAGAATCAATCCTTAATTAGGCAGATGACTTTCTGATTCTGACAAACACTGAAACTTGCCCAGAACTTAGGCAGTGACTCAGAGTGTCGGCAGCATTTCTGCCCTAGGACGCCCAGGCACCAACCAAGCAGTGTTGCAGGATCTGTTTGCTTTAGCTTTTACTGAATAAATCCACCTGAGCCTCTGAGCAGCTTTTTCAATCCCTTAGATTTGCATGCAGTTTTATTCCTGTAGTGCCAGTGATCTTATGCCATTTGGCAGCACTCACTGCTGTGGTGAACACATGTCATGATTTCAGCAGAGTGAGAATGGCAATGAAAAAGAAAAATGCTGGCATTTTGGGAGCAGTCAGCTTAAGTTCAATCAGTGTGAGGAAACACTTATGATGTTTCAGACACTAATGAAAATTATTTCAGCGTATTCTCTAAAGTTTCAGATATCCTCTAAAGTTTCAGGTAGAAAAGGTTGAGAACCTTCCCAGAATAGTTCATGACTGACTACAGGACACCTTGTGTGGGTGGGAGGGGCAGTATTTAAATCAACCCCTTGCATGATATCCAGTGTGAATGGCAGCCATGGGGATGCTGTGGATGCAGCTCTTTTTGCCTCCTGTTAAAGCCTGAATACTGTGCTTTAGCCATATGTGGGTGAGGAATTGATAAAATAAGCAAACATATGGAATGATTAAGCCTGCCGCAGTACTTACACACTGGCCCAAATTCCCTTCTGCTGCCCAGTGGCATCTGTCAGAGTTTATAGCTGTAAATGGGGAGTGAAGCTGGGGTCCTCAAAACTGAGCTGCAGATCATCTTTTTTTTTTCTGTTTGTGCTTCTGTTTTAATAAGCTTTTTTAAATTTAGGACATTTTTTTGGATTTAAGAACCTTGCATAAGACTTCTGTGTGTGCCCTCAGGTTCAGCTATACCAGCTTCATAGTCCATTAAGGTGAATGGCCCTGTTTTTATAAATGTGGTGTAAGGCTAGGGAACTCTGCTAAGTATCTAGAAAACATATTAAAATCTGAAGATCAGAAACACTCTACATGGAGCATGTTCATCAGTCCATGTCTTTAAACACCTGTGACAGCCAACTGACTGCTTCCTAGGCCAGCACGCACAGCACAAAAGAGACAGGAGTTTAGTGAGGCAGGAAAGCAGAGCAGCAGAAAGCAAGCTGCCCATTTGGCATCTCCTGATTTATATGCTTATATTAGGAACTCCTTCATTCAAAATGTTATTTGAAGCGCCCCTGCTGAAGCCTCTGGGTCTTTCTAGAAATGAATGGGAACAGATTTAAAATGGTAATCTTCACTGGCTAGGAATTATTAAATAAGCTATTTGTATCTTCCACAGATAGGCATATTCTTTCTCTCAGAATACACGTCTTTTATCAATCCTTCCACAGTTTGTTACTTACTGCCTGCTCATAGGTCAGGTCAACAAATTAAATTTTTTTAATGTCTGATCATGATGTTAGGTCATTTAATTTAGGGCAATTAGGAAGTTGCTAGAAATTTCAGCACATTCCAGGTCAATTCATTAAGTTTTATAATTCTTCTGAAGTTTAAATTTAACACTTTTCTGCTGAATTACAACTCTAATTAATTATCTTCTATGCTACTCATCAAAAGGACTCCTCTTCTCCTATCTTAACCTGCTAATAAATGCCAATGTTTATGAAGAGAAAGGTGCCAGATTCTCATTTGCACTAAGGCTCTTCACAAGGAATGGCAGAAAAAGAGGCTTAATAGGGGTGTAAGATGCTTTGTCTCCAGTTTTAAAAACCTCTCTCTACTGATAGAATGGACAGCTGTTCTGGCAGTGTCTAAATGAGCAAAGATCTAAGATTTTGTGAGTAGAAAGGCAAATGAGCAGTGGATGACAAATGCTAGTTCTAGGATTTAGAACTCATTACATACATATACACACTATTTTTCGTTTGCTAAACTCTTCATTTGTTACAGCAGGAATAAGTTTTTTCTCCATAACTCTAGGGACATGCCTAATGCTCTCCCTGTTGATAAGTTTTTAAGGCCTGTATTTTTTCCTCTACCACCTCCCTTGCTTTTAAAAGTCAGTCTTAGCAGTTACATAAATTGAAGGGGAGGGGGGCAGAGAAGTGGTTGATTTTTTTTGTTTCTCCGTCAAACAGGTATTTCCAGAAGCATGCTGACATTTCATCAGCCTCTGGACTATTGTATTCTGGAAGGAGGGCTATATTTTGTGGGTGATTGCTTCCAATACATAGAGTTAGAGCTTCATTGCTGTCCTGTATTAGTTTAACCTTTTTGTCCCAAACGAAATTATTATGAGCTGTTTCAAATGCAAGGAAGTAGAAATGAGCAGTAAGCAGAACTCTCCAAGGCAGGTATTTGCTCAGCTTCTGTTCCTTGACCTGAAAAATACAGAAAACTTACAGGAAAGGGATTACTTTTAATCAACCACAACTGTAGTGACAGAGACATCATTGCTGTTCCCTGCATTTTTGTGCATATTCCTTTATATTTTTTTACTACTTTAGTATTCCAATCTTACTTTTCTTCCTAAGAATATATCTAGTTGAACAGCTGCTGTATGCATATCCATTGTCAGGAACCATGGTGGCTCCCTGGGAACAGCAGTGCAGGAATGGGCAGCTAGGACTTGTCCCAGCATCCCAGACAGAGAGCAGAGCAACCAGGGCACAGGGACAGCCTCAGCCCTTAGCAGTGAGCACCTCCCTGGGGATGGAGACGGACAGAGGCCAGGACATCAGCCCACAGAGCGGGATTTATAAAGAGGCAGACTGTCAGCTTTGCTTACAATCCAGGCATCGTTAACTTCTGTTAAACTTTAACTTACCTGCTGCCTGAACCTTCAGGGATCTGTCCATCCATCATCACCTACCTACCCAAATGTTGCAACCTGAGTACACACCAAAGTTACACCCCAGGTCCTGTAGACAGGAACAGTCCCCAGCTCATCCAGCCGAACATCTGGACAGTCATATCTGTCACATCCTGGAACTGTTTTGCTGCTCTGGATTTCCCTGAAAGCCTAACCTTTTTACTTTTCTTTTTAATGAGGTGAGTGACAGAGCTATCCTGCGGCCAGGGATGGCTCAGTTAGCGATGCTAGAGCTGAGCAGCCATTCCCCATCATGAATCCGTGTCCAACTGCAATGCAATTGGTCAAAAGGCAGCTGGCGAAGAAAGCATCATGAGCCTCTGGGAAAGGAGGGGAAAGGCAAGGTCTGTGCTGGGAAGCAGTTACCAGTTCTGTGAAAGGGTGGATTAATAAGAGAGAAAGTTTTCTGGACCAGACAAGTCTGACAGAACTCACAAGTGCCTCTCTTCCTTTCCCTACTATTCAACTTAATTTCCTTTGGAAGGCATATTTCTATCCTCCACAGCTTGTAAGGCAAGAAGTCACTGTTTCCCATTCCACTCTCATCATCGCCCTACTGAGCAGCCACTGCTTATTTTCAGGGCCTTGACTCCAGTCTCAAGCTCCTTTTCACAACCTCTCACAAATGGGACAGAGGTGCTCCTGGCTTCCCCACGATGAATATGCTGATGAGCCCCACCTCAGCCTAGGAAAATCATGGTCTCTGAGCACATTGTGCCTGCTTCTGCTCCCTGCAGGATCCTCCTCAGCCACTGTGTCATGTAGGCGTTGTGGCGGGCAGGGAGAGCCCAGACCCAGCTGGGGCAGGGGCTGTAAACCCTCTCATCCTGCGGCTCTGTTCCCTGCAAGTTCAAGAAAAGCCGAGATCAGTTTACTGCCATCACCACCTGGGCTCTGCTTGGCAAGGGGCAGCACATCTGCAGGCGCATGTGTCTGCATGGATGTCGTTTAAGGCTCCTCCTCTGGGGCAGCACCTCGCCGCTTGCTGCATCTTGGGGGCTCACTGCATGGTCGACATAAGTTGCTGTGTGATCTTCCGCTGCCCTCTCCACACTTTCCACTAGCTCTGTCTCATTCTTTATTCAAGGAGAGACAAAGTTGGCTTCCAGCCCAGATTTGCAGCTGGTGTCTCCAGAAGAAAGCTTACAGAGGGAAAAAAACCACAAACCGGTAAACAAATAACCCAAATTCCATGCTGAATCTGCAGACTATGCAGTTGGCTTCATTCAGCCTTACAAGACTTTGGAGACTGAGAGGAGGTAAAGGCTATAAGTACTTTCTCCTATGATGGGGAGAGCAGCAGTAGTTGCTCCCTCTCCTCCAGTGGTGTCCATTAAACTGAGAATGCCAGGTGGGAGCAATGCCTTTAGCAATGCTGTGCGTTGCAGGAGTTAGAGCCTGACAAAGGAGAAAGAAAATAGGAATTTGCTGTGATGGCTCAGAGAAAATATGCTCTGCCACTGACAGAAAATATCCCTACTGCCAGAAATGGTTCTCTCTTTCAAAAAACTTTCAAAAAAAGTAGCTTGTTTTCCCAAATGAATTGCATACTGAACAGCACAGCACAGAAGGTACAGATAGGGTTATTCTCCAAAGAGCAGAATGCACCTTTTCTACCACGCAGCATTGCCCTTGGGTAACGTAAGTGGACTTGCAATGTTAAGTGTTTAATCAATTAATGGCAGTGAAGCATCAGCAAATTGTTTCAGACAAGTGCCTTCCAGAGAATCTGGGCAGTCCCTTTTCAGGTTTTCCTTTGAGAAACTTTGGGTGGAACATCTGTTGCAAAGAGCAGAAAAGTGCACCTCCAGCCACCCACCCCAGTACTTCTGCCTGGTGGATGGACTTGGAGAATTCAGCTGTGTGGCATTAAGATGGAGAGACTCTGCCTTGAACCTCTGGAAAGGCCTGGGTCTCCGTTCTTACAGGTAGCTGAGCTTTTACGCTCCTTTTCAAAACTGTTTAACCAGTCTTTCTGAGGAACATGGTGCTCTCCCATCTACCCCTCTTCCATGAGGTAGGGTTCCCTGGCTAACAGCTGTGTCAGAATATTGCTCTGCACTGCTAGCACTCCAAGAGATGGTAAACTTAAGGACACCATTTTAAGGCATTAATCCTGCAATTGGATACCCATGGACAAGAACCCCATTCATATGAACAGACCTTTGACAAAGCATAGGATCTTACTTACACATTAGGCTGCAGGGCCAAGGCCAAGGCCTGTGAGGAAACATCCTCAGCCATTCAGGAGCTTTCCTTCTTAGTGGCACATGATAAAACTTCTCAGCTATCACACACCAAGCAGAATCTTCAGCAGGGGAATAGGTTGTACACGAGAACTTTTTTCTTCTATTTTGCATTCTCACAACATGATTTCTAAGTTAGTTGATCACACAGTTGATAAGCAAACAATTGAGCAAAGTAATTTGATAAGTCTTACAAATATGAAGGTGTCAAAAAGGAAGATGGGTAATTAAGGAGATTTGGTGCAGAAAAAGCATGCTCTAGACATGACTTGATTTAATTTACAGGGGGTTTCATGGATGTAAAATCAAAAGAATATGAAGAGATTGTGATTATACCCCACACTGTAATAAAATTTAAAAAGAACCATTCTAAGGAATACTAATAGGAATTACAATCTCTTTGCATTTAAGTTACATTCATTTCAATGGTCCCAGTTCTTGTTTTGCCATTTTCAATTGCCTTGGGGCAGGAGACAAGTCTTTAACTGTACAGCATTAAACATGCAGCTCATGCAAAACAAATATAAAAGTGAATCATGAAAGGCATTCTGGGATATTAAGTAAATCAGCACACACCTACTGCATAAATAGTCATTCTCATTGAATATCCGTGGGTGACTGAGGAACCTGAAGAAAATGACACATCTTCAGACCTGTGAGAAAGCATCAACCAGATAATCGTGCAGGCATGTGAAAGCTTAAGACCCTTGTATCTTAGCAGCCAAAAAGAATCCTTCAATCATTTAATGGTTACAGTAAATACACGATATGATAATCCTGGACACCCGCCCTGCATAATATTGCAGTTTTGCTGAAATTTTCTACAGTCAAGATCATGATGGGATGTAGCACATATCCAAAAGACACATTTGTGGGAGTAATATATTGCACTTGCACCATTGTTAAGGCATGATCTATGAACTTCCATCTATGCTTCCTAAGGTGGGGCACTGATGCGGTTCTGGAGATGAGGCCCTTGATGGCTGCTATGAATTCAAGCAGATCTCAGCTCCTGAGCACCAGCTGGGAGCTATTCAGTGATCTGGGAGCCTCAGTCCACAGGATGTCCATCAGCAGATCATCAAGGTAATCGTGTGGGGATGATGCATTTAAAGCACGTAAAGATCGCATTGCTCCCCAGGTACTCGAAGATGGAGGAAACCACTCAAATCACTTTCAAAGCCATGGAGAATGTTTTTTTGTCCTGTTCTTGACTTAATTTCCCTCTCTTTTCCCCCATGACAGTTTCACTGTGTGTGAAGACTTACAGAGGGACACAGAAGACTCTGGAAAACTTCTGTAGCTTTTCAGAACCACTGATGTGCAGCTAATTTATTGAAAGCTTGTATGTGTAAGAGTTCTTCTCATTTCTGTATCCGACAGAGCAGCGTCATTACTTGCCTCCTGCTGAGATGCCTATCACAGATTGGCTCAGACAATTGCTGTTTACCACTGTGTGGGAATAAGACAGACTCACAACAAGTACTAAAACATAGCTGTTGTCAGACAAACTTGATTGATTATTCCTTTCAAACGCGCTACAGAATTAGTGGATGAAAGGAATGGGACAGCATAATAATTCCTGATTTCCATGTCAAGAAACTGTACTTGTAAAATTAATTCAAATTGATTTGAAGTAGGAAGCTGTGGTAAAGACGATGATAGTCTTATTGAGATGAGGGGAAGGGCACAGGGATCACTGCAGAGATAACATGAGTTTTTCAGAAACAGTAAAGAAAAAGAGTTACATGCCCAAATGCTCAGTAAATGCTACAGGGAATTTGGGATCTCTGTGTGCCTTTGAAGTTCTCTTTCGTATGTTTTGTTTACCATCTTCTCAAAGTTAAAGTAAGAGGAATGTTCATGAAATTTGATAAAAAAAAAAAAAAGGCAGATGTGAAAGTAATTAGAAACATAGAGAAAAGTAAAATGTGAGTGAACATTTGAAAAGCTGCCTGGTTAGAAATAATTGAAAATCTGGGCTGTATATTTCCAGAAAAAAAGGGATGGGGAAAAAAAAAGAAAGAAAAAAAGTGACATAATTTGCAATATATAAAACCAATTAATAATTAATTATATATATGGAAACATCCCATCACAGTGCAAGAAGGGAATAATCTTTTTTTCCTACCTCTGTCCTTCCATTATTGACCAAAGCCAGAATATGTGCATCCTCTTTCCCAAAACACTATTGAACAGTTGGAAGAAATTCAAGAAGAGTCATGAGACATATTTGAAACAACAGTCCTTAAGTTGCCAGGGAAGCTTCAGGTAATTGTTCACATAAATTTAGTGACTGTAGTGACAAAAATAGAAATCAAGCCTACTTTTTCATCAGAGACCAAGAAGATGCTCTTTAATTTTTCCATGAGGACATTCAGGACTGGCATCTGTGAAAGAGCAACTTTTTCCTGGAGACTGGTCTTAGTTCTGAAAGATGGTGAAAGCAAGCTTGCCCATGGGAAGGATACACAAGGGCGCCTCATCCCTCCCTGTCCAGAGATGGAAGCATCACATGACATGTCCTGGAGGGGCTGGGGCTTTCAATCCTTTGGGATGCCTCCAAATCCACAGTGCCATGGAGGACTACTTTTATCCCTGTCTTGTTTAAGCTCATTTCTCGACTGTATGGCAGGTGTTCAATCACTCAGCAGTCACCCAAACTGCTCATGTCAGAAGCTTACTAATGTAATTTAAATCAGGGGTAGGTATAAATCAGAACAATTCAGGGCCACAGTGTCAGTGACTATTCTGTGCTGCATTGAATCAAAGGCTGCCTTCGACAGAAAAATGACACCACATGAAACACACAATTCACCTAAATAGGAAGAGAAACAGGGAAAAAAGCTTTTAAGGGTCATTGATTGATAGTTTTCACAATTCCTCCTAGGCCAAACTTGCAATCCAGTAGGGATGAAAAATATTCCATCAGGTGTTGCCTGCTGTCAATACTTTATATTTGCTGTGTACAGTATATATTTATGAAGAAAACAATCTCTCAGCAATATATCAGGAGGAATCTAAGTTTGGAGCACATTATCAATTGATCAGTATTAAACTAATGAATTCCATGCATGTTAACCAGCTAACAGGGAAAATGATAGTATTTCAGAATTAAATGCTGCTTTGGAATCTGGAAAGATTATTTATTGCCTATTTATGATTTCCATTCCTTTTATGTAAATTTAATTTACTTCTTGTTGCTGGTACTCATCTGTTCTGGGGTGACTGCTCGCTAAAAATTACCCTGCACTGTAACGGAAATACTTAACATGCTCAATGCTAGAACTTCATCTAATATGTCTAAGAAGGATTATATGAACTAGGGTCTTAGAACTAATTCCATCAAGCTATTTCTACACTTCCTTTTTATAGGGGAAATATAAAGTATATAAAGGAACATAAAGTAATATTAACATTGTGAAAAAACAGAGAAATTTTAAAAGGCAATACAACATAGAGACATGGATATTCCCACTCTATCCATCTGGCCTATTATTGTTTTTCACAATTCCTTTTCCTTATTATCTGAGGAGAAAAGATGGCTCAGTAAGAAGAGGAAGAGTCCTTAGGGGAGGAGAAAATTCTCAAATCCTTCTTCTGTTATAGTCATCACTAAGTGTATTGAGTCCATTTGTGCTTTTCCCCAGTGTGCCTTACACAGTCTAATGCCTGCAGCTGAGGATTGCCAGGGTGCCAGGCTCCAAACAGATGGGAACACAGCCAGTGCTGAGTTTCTCTTCTGGGCACCATTTTTACTCTGTTTCCTCAGCACCCCATTTCTTGCTGTCACAAGCCCAATTTTAAAGAAGGAAGAGTGTCCTAAAGCAGGAGAGATTGCCATCTTCTGCTATGGTTCTACACATAAGAATGCTGGGATTTGGTCCCCCCAAATGGCTGTTTTCTGTGCAAACAGTAATGATCCAGCAGAATAAAACTATCCCAGTTCAGATAGTGATGCAAGGTGTTCTGGTATGAAGGCAAGTACCCACTACAGCAGCCTGCAACAAGTTGTATATCCCCATGAATGGGTGTATGGTGTGAGGAGGAGCTCTCACAGCTCTTACCTGCACCAGCCTCACGCAGCCCAGTGCCACCATCTCTGAACTGGGGTGTCTGATTTAGCTGCAGTACCAACACACTACAGGCGTAGGTGCCAAACAGGATGCTGACAGCATCGGTGGTTCATTTATCAGTGAACAATGTCTTTGTGGCTTGTTTCACTGGAGGACTGGTCTTTGCTAAAGGGATGTGATACCTGACAGTCTGAAACAGAGCACAAGCTGTAGGGCAATGTGACTTTGCCTTCCAGCTTGTGCTTTATGGCATATTCTTGCCAGCAGTGTGGAAGTTATTCAAACCAGTAACACTACCAGTGTGTCCAGCTTCCCCCATCGCTTTCCAGTGCAGTCTAGTCTCTTCTGAATTTGAATATATGTCTTCAGGCGAGGAAAGGATAAGCTCTTAAATAAAAATGACTGTATGGATGTCCATAGTAACAATGAAAAAGAGAGGGGCAGAGTGGAAAATATGAAGCAGGCCAAAAACCTCTTCTAGATAACAGATCCTGGAAAAGAAGAAACTGTGCTTGCTGGCCTGTAATATGTGAGCTGAAGTAATGTGTGAATTCTATTTTTAAGATGAGCCACGCCAGCGGTGCAATCCTGCAAAAACCTGAAGAATTCTTGATAATTTCTGAGCATTACAAAGAGCCTGGTTCAGGACATGAGTCACTTGTAAAAGGAACCCAACATTGCCCTCTCGTTACTAATTTGGGTTTTCCACCTCCAGTAGGAAGTATATTTTTAAATATCATTACTTGAACAAAGACAGCATTAGCAAGTCAAACGATTTTGCATAAGCACTATTTTTTTTACAGGAGGCCATAAAATTATGCATTTTATGTAATTTATCTTTTTTTAATTCATTCAAAGGAAATCAAAGTGAATTTTAAAATTCTATTTTAGAATTAATTTCAGTTATTCTAAGACTTAAAAATTTTTGTTAATGGAATAATCCTTCAGTAATAGACTAGTCCAACATATCATTCTGATCTTTGTTAACACATTTTAAAGTGTAAACATCACTGTATGGCAAAACTGTATCTCTATACCCCATAGTTCAGTTAGAACCATAAAAACTGGTGCATGTAACATCTATGATGAGGGCTTAAAATTTACTTCTCTGGCGAATAAATATGGGCAATAAGAACATTACTTTGGCATCAGATTCTAATTAATTACTCTCATGAAATATTAGCTTAGCTGGGAGATAACTTATAAAGGAAGAGTTTATTTTTATAATTTTCAAATCTTTAATCTAGACTATACCATTCTGTATTTCTGAACATGTTAAATATAAGAATTAAACTCATTGGAAAAATATAATGAGATATGTATTCCAAGTTCTATTCCCAGTAAGACCATAATGTAAGGAATTGTGTTGATTTAGACAGAAAATCTGCAAAAGCAAGAATTCTATTTTTTTAAGAATTGCTTTCCTTCCAGAAATATGCTTAATTTACATGTTAAATTACGTCTTTGTATTTTTTCCTTATTTTATTTTTAAAATAAATTTTATCAAAGCAATTATCACTCATGGTTTATTATAATAATAATGACTGAAACCTACCTAGTCTTTAATTACACTAAAACAAATTTGCACCCATCTTTGAAAAGGATGGAAAGGAGGACCCTGGAAGCTACCAATCTCTCAGCCTCACCTCTCCGCCTGGGAAGATCATGGAACAGATCCTTTTAGAAGCTGTGCTATGGCAGACAGCCAGCATGGCTTCACCAAGGGCAAGTCCTGCCTGAACAATCCAGTAGCATTCTGTGATGGAGTGACTGCATCAGTGGACAAGGGACGAGCTACAGATGTAAGGCCTTTGACACAGTCCCCACAACATCCTCCCCTCTGAGCTGGAGAGACACAGATATGATAATAAGAAAATATAAGATCATAAGAAAGATGCGGACAAACATTTAGTAGGACCTGTTGTGAAAGGAAAAGGGTGAAAGGTTTTAAAATAAGAGGGTAGATTCAGACTAGTTATGAGTAATATATTTTTTATGATGAGGATAGCGAGACTCTGGAATCTGATCTACTTGAAGATGTCTGTGATCGTTGCAGGAGGGTTGGACTAGATGACCTTTAAAAGGTCCCTTCCAACTCAAACCATTTTATGATTACAATTGAACATTGACCAATATCAGTATTTGGATTTTTTTTTTTCAGAAAAACATTCTTTTCATAAACTTCAAATGGAGTGGAAATTTAGTGTACTGACCACCTCTGCTGAAGCGCAATAAAAGGCACAGATTCCCATGGTAGATTATTCCAGTACATAATGAGGTGAATAGCTGGAAAGAAGAGAAAAAGAAGACTAAAATGAAAGAAGAAAAAGCAGCTATCATAGGAAAAAAGAAGAATGTAAGACAATGGGAAACAATCAACCCCCCAAGCGCTTTTGATATACAATTCTCTTGTATCACCTGGGAGCTTCCAACCAACCGTAGCCATCTAAACACCCACAAGCTCCCCTGTTCCACTGAATGTCTCAGCTTGTATTCTCCCCAATTGTCTGAAAACTGTAAAATAATAACTATACAGATAGGGTTGGAGCTCTAACTGGGTGAACAGGAAGAAAAGTGTGATGGGAATTAGAAAATATGACTGAGGGATTCACATGACCTGGGGTTGCTCCCCTCTCTCTCTGACTACAACACATTGGAATTCTTCACTCTGAAAGAAGGACAACATACACTGTCTAATTCCAAAACCAAAGCACTTTGTCTTCAGATGCCTCTGTGGTTACCAAGTAACAGTAACATCATTCATCTGCCACATCACTCACATGCCTCATGAGCACGTGGAAAGTGGTTATCAAAAATCTTAGAGTACTCGTGTATTAAGATACGCATTAACATAATACTCTATTCTCCTCAAGAATGAATCATTATCTTGTGAGAAATTTTAGGCAGTATAATGAAAGAAAAAAAAAACCTGATAAAAATATTCATATACTGACAAATTAAAACCAATAGACAGGTGAAAAGATCACCTAAGCATATCTCAGGCAGTTACTTCCTGGAGTACTGAGAATAACTAGGAAGGCAAAACAAACCTTCAAACTCAACAGCAAGGTTTACTGGGCATGCTCAAGATGCTGTTTGCATCTAAAATGTATAATCCCAGATGGAAATAAAAGCTCTCAGTATTAGTCTAACTTTGGACTAAGTAAAACTAGAATTGTATCCACTAGAGGATAAGTCATGGTTAAACAGTTGGAAATTTCATCAGGTAAAGACTGGAAGCCAAAGACCAGAAAAGACAGAAAGTAAATGCTAAACTTGTCTAAGAACAGGTCTTTTGGACCAGGAAGAAGCAAGCAAGGAACATAAAGGCAAACCCAAGAAGCCAAGTGATTTCATACTGGTCGGCATCACTTCAGACCAGACTTATTTCGGGTACAGTCTTTCATGTCATTAAAATGTTGTAAAAAGATGTTGAAGACAGCTGATTAGCTGAATAGGAGAACAACCAGTTCTAGATAGGCTAAGAAAAGAATCAGTGAATGAAGTTGCTGAGCTATTATCAGAAGTTTTTTAAAGTGGCCTTTTAGAGGATAAAAAGGTAATATAGGTATCAGGAATAACCCTGGAAATTATAATCCAAGAAGTCCTCTTTACTTTAGCTAAACCAGTTAAAATTACCATAAAATGTAAAACATCTCTTCTGACACAACGGTGCAGGTAGTGCTACAGAGCAGGCATGAAGATTAACCCCTCTAAATGTGTACGTGTACATTTGTGTGCTCACAGTAAGAATTTCGAGTCTGTAAGAACTCAGCAGCTCTTTTGTGAACTCCAGCAGTCCTTACCCACTGCAGCTATGGCTGTCTGAACCACAGTCATCTTCTTGGTGTTCCTGTAATGAGAAAGGAATTTATTTTCCCGTATCTGGGCTGAGATAACAGGTTTGCCATACAGAGCTGACTATTCACAGAAACTTTTCATTTGTAAATGTAGCACATTCTGCTGTGGTATTTTAAATCTTCTATTTCTAAGCTGATTTTTGTGAACTTGTCAAATTGGAACTGCTTTCCGCTCTGTTTGTAAAACCACTCAATTTTTTAGTTCATCCCCTGCTGCTTCTTAGAGTAAGTCTCTTTCTCTTCGAGTCTGTATGGCAGTTCCAATTAAATGGCACTACCCTAAATATTTTTTCCCACTCTTCAAATTTGTTTT
>VZTA01023381.1:0-28342 GCA_013398855.1 Mohoua ochrocephala | reverse complement strand
TTTTTTTTTTTTTTTTTTTTCCAGCAGAGTAGTTATGAAAATATTGAACAAAAAGTAAAAACTTGCTTGATTCTATTTAAAAAGGAGAGGAGATAACAACAGCCAAGAAAATCTACCAGATGGTTCTTTTAATAAATACATTAAAGTCTCTTTTATTTTTCTCCATTTTTAGCGACTAACATAACAAAAACTTTCAGACCATCAAACCAGTTTTCACAATCTGCCATAAATTTGCATTTCACAGAAATAATCCTGACAAGCACTAATAGATGAACGTCGTTGGTGCAATAATAAAACAATATAAGGCATATTTACACCATCCTTACATACAGAACACTGTACACACAAAAAAATCACAGATCCAGAACAAAGTAAATTCAATCCCTTAGACATTTTACGTTTATAGGCTTGGTATCAAACGAGTAATTCTCCAAGCAACAGACAACCTCTTGTTCTTGTGTGATTTATTTGTAACATTGTGCTCATGCAAAATAGGTATTTGCTTTATTGCATTAACATTGAGAGAACGTTGGGAATTAGTTCAAAAACCAGTTCAGTTGAATTTTAAACCCTGTTTCTCTTCGTCCTTAGCAAGTCTGAGTCATTTTCAATGGTGACATAAAATGAGGTGGTAACTGATGATTGAGATTTTTATTTGTTAAGTTCCAAAACAATAATGAAGCTCAACTGACTATGGTTTGAAAACCATCTTTCTTGACCATGCACGTTTTTTCTTTGCTATTATGAAGTGGTTTAGATGAGACACCTTTTGCATTTTTTAAGTTTCTATCTTTTTATATATATTTTTTAAAGAAAAACATGTACTATCCAACATCCACTGTTCACAGAAAGAAAGAAGCAGCAGGAATAGCTCTGGTGGCAGACTCGGCCAGGAGGAGGACATCAGTAAGTTAGCGACAATGTAATAAACATCAAATGCTCCAGAGATACGTCAGGAAAGAGTTGATTACTATAACCCATATTTCTGTAAGAGTTCGGACTGCCAGGGACGTTTGCGCTCTGGAAAGTAATCTGGAATGTGGATTTTTTTAAAATCTTGAATACATTTTCTCATTTCTTCCTCGACACTCAGCTTCTCACACACCTTCTTTTTGGAAAGATTTGTTTCTCTGGACTTGCTAATGAGAGTTTGAAAGAGTTCACTGTTCCTGCGTTTGTCCGGCGGTGGCATCCACTGCACTGGGGCCTTCTTAGACGGACGATCCAAAGTCAGAGTATTTGGCTGGTGGGCTGTGGATGGCTGAGTGCTGGTGGCATTTTCTTGAGGGGTGCTCGCTTCCGAGTGGCTGTCACAGCTCGAGGTGGACAACTCGTTACAGGAAGTCCCACTTTCACTGCCCTTGTCCAAGACTTTGTCATGCTTCCTTTCTTCGTGGTCTTGTTTGGGGGAAACGGTTCGCTGGGGGGGCCCTAATATAAGGCAGGAGAGAAAAAGTATTAAGCAAGCAGTGCTTTACACAGAAAATGGATAAGATACCATTTAGAAAAACGCGATTCAGAGTCTCAGCTGGCAAGAGTTGGTGTCATTTCCTTGTAGGCAAAAAAACTATACACAACGGCTACACAAATTGAAGGTCTGGTCCTCAGAATTCTCACTCCTAAAAATGTTTACAGCAAGAGTAACTTCACTGCCTGCCTGAGAATCCAGGTAACAAAGCATGCATAATGCTCACAGACTAGCTGCACTGGAAACCCTTGCACGCAAGTTTAAATGAGCTCGTTTGCTATTACACCGCGAGAAGTTTATTATGAGAAATAAGACTTTGTTGCATAAGGGAAATACTACTGTACAATTTGCAAGCTCTTCACTTGAATAAAAATATTCCAAGGGCTTAGATTTTAATGTTTTTGGGAAGCTCTTAATTCACCTTCTCTGAACAGTCCACCGATACTGACATCTGCAGATGTCAACTCTGCAAGAAGCCCTGGACAGAAGAAGGAGTATTAAACCTCGGATAACAGAGAGATCGCTCACTACTGACAGAGTCTTTAGGGTTTTGGGTTTTTTTATTCTGTAATGATTTCACCGCCCTTCTTACTGTCATTTGTTATCTCAGACTTGCTTCAGTGCAAGCTCAGAATTCAGCTGTACACCTCCTACCGCACAGGCTGGCAGGGGAAAGGAGGTTATGAAGTTATGGGTAAAGAGGCATTCTGCCACGGCAGGGGGAGCGGCCCACCAACCTCTTGGCAGGCACTGCTCAGCAATTCACACGCCTGAAAATCAGATCTAGGCTCTTATTCTCTCCATATACCATTTTTGCTTTGAAGTCTTAAGCAGAATATGAATGTGAAAATTAAGTGGTAGCCGCTAAATCTGCACAAACATTTTCAGTTTTGAAGCCTTATTTCAAAACTCCAGCTGTGAAGTGAAATGATGCTATGTTGACATCATACAAACGTCACAGTCTTAATTTAGGACACTATCTAAAGATGACAGAAATACCTATGGAGTTCAAGGGATGTTGGATTGGACCAAAGGGAAAAATTTCAAAGATGTTTAATGATCTCAATGAAAATGTAGAGTGGGGATTCAGTAGCAGTTGAATGTTTGCTACAAATCCTAAGAGTGTCCAAACAGGTTAGGTATATAAATATCTTACAAAAACCAGATTATCCTACAGTTTGTCCAGACACCACCAGCAACAGTTAACTGCCTTTGCCAGTACCAAAATTCAGGGTATGACAGCTCTACCTTGGGTCACTGGGACAGAGTTGTAAGTTTTTTGATTCATTTTGCATTTTGTTGTTCAGAATTACAAATTAGAAATGCAATTACAATTACAAAGAATGCAGAAGCAATATGAACACTCCAGTGGTCTTTCTGACAGTGCAGTCCTATGACTCAAAGGAACCTAAGAAGATTGCAATATTTTATACGAGACGGGGGGAAAACAAAACAAAGCAATACACAAAGGAAAATAAAGATTAGTCTAACAATACCAGCATTCAACAACCTGCTTTTCTTTTGTTTTAGCCAGCATCTCAGGATGCTGTGTCCCATTTCTGTAGCCCATCTAGAGAAACCCATGAATAATCAAGAGCCAAAGAGAGACAAAAATCCTACAGGGCTTGTACTTACATTATGCAGAGTGAAAAACACGAGCAATTTTCTACTTCATTTTATTCAACCCAAATATTTAACACATGGCTGCAGCGATTTCTCTCCTCTTTCTCTTTCAGAAATATGATCACCTCCTTAAATATATTTACATGCCTTCCTTCTATTGTTGTATCTGGCATTTCATTTCATACCTCAAACGATTATATGAATATGCTAAATTGAGAGTCAGCTGGCATTATGGAACGACTCTGGCTTTGCAGCATGCAATTATAAAACTGAGTAGTTAATCAGACAGTGATTTCAGTATTGTTACTCTGATTTTCAGTAACATGCTTAACATCAATATCTAATCTAGTTTACAATCTTGGCTTCTTCAAATATAACAACACACTCTATGACTAAGAAACTAAAGCTTTTTGTTAGCAATATTCAGTAGTCTTTAAGTCTCTTTCCTGCCCATTTTTTTTTTGCCGCAACTTCATATATCAAGATGTTATTTCTTCTTGGTTGCTTTGTACTTAGTTCTTTATTGGTAGTCCTTGCTTCTCATGGGCTCAAACCCGCAATGTACTAAGGATCTATTTCAAAAAAGCACACTGCAATACACCTTCAAGAACATAAAAAGATCCATTTCCTGCTATAAGATTATTCAGGAGCATGACAATAGGCAGATATTTAAATGCGTTTTTGGATCACAGCCCTGAGGTTCAGTACTTTACAGCACTGAGCTCTGTATGCTCCACTGAATCGCCTAAATTCACAATGACTTTAATCGAAACACAAGTTTCTCCCACACCTCTCCTTTTAAAAATTAGCAAATCCTCCCTCACAAAGAATTCTTTATATGCCTCTGCACTGCCTTCTCTGTAGTATGTTATTAGCAGAAGCAACAGTTCTGCTACAGGGGAGGTTTTCCTCACAGTATTTTCTGCCTGCTGAAATCCAGTAGAATTTTAAAATATATACAAAAGGATCTACAAAAGATTTGTTTAATTTTCAACATCAGGGATTATCGGATAAATTTAGCTACATTTCTAATTCAGAGAACATCTCCTTATTGCCCTTTGTGCTGCCACACTCTCCACTGTACCTCCTCAGCCATTCCAGAATAACACCAAAGACATTCAATTAGTTCAGTCTACCTGAAGCTACTTATTTTCCAGGAGTGCAGAATAGTTCTTAAAAACTCAGAGAAAGTATATTTCCTCCACTGTGCACATAGAATCATAGGATCATTTAGGTTGGAAAAAACCTTTAGGATCATCAAGTCTAACTGTTAATCTGATACTGCCAAGTCCACATGTAAAACTGAAAAAAAAAAAATCACTGACTGACAACCTGTCTCTCCTTCTCCTGCCTGTTCCAGGAACTCCACCAGCTGCTGGTTCCACAACTTGGAGAGGCTGAAGTGAGTCACTGCATTTTGGTCCTCTCCAACTCATTCTCCTCTGCAAAGATATGTCCAGTTGCCCTCTCCACTGCCCAGTTCTCCAAATAGCTCCCAGGCAGCACTTCTCCTCCAGGCAGTTCCAGTAGACATTGAACTTCCCACTTCTTTTGCCTTTAATGCTCTTATGTGGCTGCATCTCTCATAGAAAGTTAGAAAGTGAGCTAGCCCTTTGCCTGGGCTTACTCATCACCTCTACTATGGTGGTGTCACGGTTTAATCCCAGCCAGCAACCAAGTACCAGGCAGCCTTGCTCAGTCTCCCACAAGCAGGATACGGGAGAGAATCAGAAAGGCAAAGGCCAGAGAACTCATGGGCTGAGACAGAGACAGTTTAATAGGGAAAGCAAAAGCTGTGCACACAAGCGAAGCAAAGCAAGGAATTAATTCACTTTTCCCTATGGGCAGGCAGGTGTTCAGCCATCTTCAAGAAAGCAGGACCCCATCACATGTGACGGTGACTTGGGAAGACAAACGCCATCGCTCCCAATGTCCCCCTGCTTCCTTCTTCCTCCCGCCACTTTATATACTGAGCATGATGTCACAGGGTCTGGAATATCCCTTTGGTCAGCTGGGGTCACCTGTCCTGGCTATGCCTCCTCCCAAACTCCCATGCACCCCAAGTTCTTCACCAGCGTGGCCGTATGTAAAGCAGAAAAGGCCTTGGCTCTGTGTAAGCCCTGCTCAGCAATAACAAAAACATCTCTCTGTTATCAACCCTGTGTTCAGCACAAATCCAAAACACAGTTCAAGCCACTGAGAGGAAAATTAACTCTACCCCAGCCAAAACCAGCACAGGTGGCTACTAGACTCCCAAGTCTAGTAGACTTGAAAGAATATGTCAAAGACACTTCTCTCATCAGGAAAGCATATTACATTTACTTTGACTGTATTTATTCCTCATCTCTATTGCTCTCAGCACAGATTTTACCCAACGAGAGAGAACTGACAAATAAAAGAATCCTTTTCAATCACTAGAAAATATGCATGGAAAATTATCTAGAAACTTATAAACTTAATTCTCTGAAGTGAAAATCTGCTTTTATCAGTCACAAAAACCAAAACAGAAACCAGAAGAAATTCTCTCTGAATTCCTGATCAAACAATAACAAAGCAACACAGCTCCAGTCAGCAAAAGAATGTGCCAAACACCACAGCAAATCATCCAGTGGCCACAAACTGTTGGTTGAAAATTGTAACCATGTATTTACATAAATTGCTGCAGATATTCATAAAGTGCAGTCTGAATAGCTATTTGAAGATTCTTTTAGATCTACCTCTTGCATCAGAGAAAAATACCACACTGGAAACATTTAAAGCAAAAAATGATATTCTGCTTATCTATATGTGAATTTTTGTATACACTTATTTTCTTAAATATTAGTACAACAGCCTTAAAACAAAAAAAAAATCATATTCAAATCCAATTAACCTGAATGCTCCATAAGTTGGCTGCACCAAGAGCAAATCCTGCCACACCAACCTAGGGGCCTTTAATGCAGTGACCATCAGCGGACGTGGCAAGAGCCATGGATGACACCTATCTGGAGCTCTCTAAGGCCTTTGACATGGTTTTTCACAACATCTTTCCCTCTAAATTGGAGAGATATGGATTTTCTGGGTGGACTGTTTGGTGCATAAGGTATCATGCTTGCATCCAGAGGGCGGTGATCAATTGTTCAAGATCCAGATGGGCATCAGTGACAAGTGGTGTCCCTCTGGGGTCCATACTGGGACCAGTTCTGTTTAATGTCTTCATCAATGACACAGATGAAGACGAAATAGAAGATTCATAGATGAATTGAGTGCACTCTTAGCAAATTTGCAGATGGTACCAAGATGAGTGGTGCAGTTGACATGCCTGAGGGGTGGGACACCATCCTGAGGGACCTGGACAAGCCCTAGAAGAAGGCCCATGGAAATCCCATGAAGTTTAACACGGTCAAATGCAACGTGCAGCACCTGGGTCTGGGCAACCCCCAGTATCAACACGGGGTGGGGGATGAACAGATCACGACCAGCCCTGCTGAGAAGGACTTGGGGGTGCTGGTGGATTAGAGGCTGGACACGACCTGGCAATGTGTGCTCTGATGGCAGTTGGATTTGTATTTTTACAGATTGGGATAGCTACTGGATGCTGTATGATTACTCCTATTATTGTTCCTGCTGCTATGACAGTAAAAAGTTTTTAACCATCTTGGGACCCTCACCACCAAGAAGTCCAGGTTGAAGAAGGACCAAGAGGATGACGCTGGATCCATGCGTGGTGACTACATTCTGCTTGATCTCTCTCTCTCTCTCTCCCCCCCTCCCCCCTGCTTCTCTTTTCTATTTATTACTATCTCTCTACCTCACATTTTCTGTTAAATAAAATCTGTATTGACTTTGGCAGATGGACTCATGTGCGTCTTAATTCAGGCAGAGGCATCTCTCATCGGAACTTAACACGCTTGTAGCTCAGAAAGTCAATTGTATCCTGGGCTACATCCAAAGCAGTGTGGGCAGCAGGATGAGGGAGGGGATTCTGCCCCTCTGCTCTGCTCTGGAGTGCTGCATCCAGCTCTGGTGTCCCAGCACAGGAAGGACCTGTCAGAGCGAGTCCAGAGGAGGCCTCAAAGATGATCAGAGGGATGGAGAACCTCTCCTAGGAAGTCAGGCTGAGAGAGGGTTAGGGTTGTTCAGCCTAGGGAACTGAAGGTTCTGAGGAGACCTTTTGCAGCCTTCCAGTCCTAAAGGGACCACAAGAAAGATGAGGAGAGGTTTTTTAGCAGGGCTTGTCACAACAGGACAAGGAATAATGATTTCAAACTAATAGAGACTAAATTGAGACTAGAGATAAGGAAGAAAGTTTTTGCAATGAAGGTGATGAGGCACTGCAACAAGTTGACCAGAGAGGTGGTGGATGCCCCATCCCTGGAAACATTCAAGGTCAGGCTGGATGGGACTCTGAGCAAATCGATGTAGTGGAAAGATGTCACTGCTCATTGCAGGGTGGGGTTGGACTAGATAGTCTTTAAATGTCCCTTTCAACTCAAATCATTCCTTACGATTCTCCTCTTTCTTCGGTAAAATACCTGGTTTCCTGTATGCACAGTGTCAGATGCATGAATTAACCTCCTCACTCAGCTTCTTTTTTCCTAGTGTCTCAAAGATAATTTTTTTTTTTTTATAATTCAGTTTATTTTTACTGCAGAATGTAAAAGAAGTTGTGAACATATGCATAGATTGCTGCAGTTAGCTATTTTAGTAACTACTGTGTTGAAATGAATAATGGAAAATCTTAGCTCTGGAGTACAATGGCTATAGCTGGATGCAAGACATGTAGATAAGAGTTGAAGCTGATATAAAAACAGTCATTTGGGAGAAAACCATAACCAACACTTTATATGTGTTCAGTATGCACCACCTCAATCAAGAAGGATGAAATCTGCTGAAAAGATGCTATCTTTTGCTGTTGTTTCAGAACATATGCATAAAAGAAGTGAACTGATTTGAGTTTTATCAATTCCCTTGCTAGCACTATAAAATAAAGCCTGTTTGTTGATTTAAGTAAAAACCTAAACCAATTTAAAAAATCAAGCCAACAAACCCAAAATCTTGAGCCTTTCTGTGATGTAATTTTAGTGAAAACAAAGTTCTTCAGGGTATTTTATCTTCATACTTTCCTGTTTCTTCAAATGTACTTAAACTCAGCTCTACTTGATACAGTCTATTGAATTAATGAAATAATCCAATTAATTAAATCAGTTCCTTTGAACTGTTTATATAGCCATAAACAAAACTAACTCTTGCATAAGCACAAAACTTTTGTAAATACTTTATATTTATTGAGAATGTCAATGAACATCTTTAAGAACATTTTTTCTTTCAAGAACATCTCCAAAAAATTGAAGCAAAATGATTAACAAAATTATGATGTGAAGTACTGAAACTAAATAATTTCATGCTTCTAGTTGATTAAGTAAAAAATGAAAACAGGAGGGCAACAGGGTTTTAAACTGACATTATATTGGATGGCTCAGGTACATAATAGCAATGAGAAAAAAAGTAATTTTTATTTGTATCTACAGAAGAAATTATATCTAATTCAACAATATTATTTGCAGTTTGATTCATAATTTTTGCAGTATGTGATTTGTACTTTACTTAAAATGCAGTTTTTTCCACATTCTTTCACATCGTGAAAAGTCCTTATTTTTAGGGGCTACACAGGACCTTTAGTCTGGAACACAGACACGTTAAACTCCTGAATGAACTTCTCCTCTACCTGCATTTTCAAAATTACCCTATAGACAGAGTGAATGTAAGATAAAACCTATTGTGTTTTATGATTTAATCTTTAGAATCGGAGTAAAATTAACTATAATTAATATACAATCGCAGAAAAAAATACTCGTCAAATCTCACATTGATGACTTACTCATCTAATACATCTACATTTTTTATTACCTTTCACCAAGACTGGAAGTATTACACTAAACTGAAATCTTAGAGAGAAGTCACCTGTGAAATCTGGTGACAGATTATGGCTACTGTGGGAACACTTTCATTACCATAAGTTTGAGTACTTAATATCACACTTCAATGGTAAATGATTGCCTTTTATGTCTAATTTCACTTTATTTATAAAAAAGATTACTTTTAAGAGCTCTGAAAGGATTGCTCTAAACCCCTGACATTTTCAGTGGCATATTAACGGTATTTCCAGTTTTAGAAGAAAATTGTGTTTTTAAGAGCTCAGCTTGACACATGAATTCACTTCGAGACTTGCACAGGATTCAGCTTGACTCTTACCACTAGAGCTGTAGGTTAAAACTGTACCTTTATGGCTGGCAAATTCACAAGGTGCTTCCTGACAACTGCACTCTGTCCTACTTAATGCAGTTCAAAATCGAGCTAAATCCATTGCTTGGACCTAACAGTGAGAGTCTATGTGGGTTTAACTCCATACAGTTTGTCCAGGAAATTTTACTACTAATTTTATTTATCACGATTTACATCTAACTTAGTTCTGGGAGATGGGACAGGAGGGGAGAAGGAAGGCCATGCCCCCTTAAATGTCTATTTTAAGGCTAATATGCAGGCCTATACATGAATTAAGTGGTGTGAAGTCCATGGCTGTCCCTCTGGCCATGGATGAATTTCCTCCATTATGAACATACCAAACAAACACTACTAATAACTGAGCATATAATGTGAGAAATATCTAAGTGCTCTTGACAAGCTCTGCTCTAGATAGCTTGCACTTATGGGAAAAATTGAAGAGTTCAGCATAGAAATTTCCATGGAATAAAATTCTGTGTAGTAGTCCTTATGCTATGTGGCTTCAAATTACTTCAAGTAAAAAAAAAGCCATTCAGTTTCCAATTTGGGTTTCATCTGGTACAAAATTTCAAACCACTTCTTGAATTAAAGGCTTGATCCAAAGAATGCTTAGTATATAACAGCAAAGTATTTTTGAGAAAGGAGGATTGAAATTCAGCCTTTCCTATTTTCTTCCTCCTTTGGGATGAGTGATGCATTGCTATGGATAGCCAAATGCTCACACTTTCATGAGTTTTTTGACCCAACTGAGCCTTGGCAATAGTCAATGCAAATTAGAATAGCTTCAAAAAACCCGCAAATAATGTCCCTTTCAGTTTCAATTACTTCAGGGTAAAATATTCATTTGGAAGAAGCAAGTTAACTTCCCTCAGGCATAAGGGAGAATTAGTATTTGTGAGTTATTACTGCGCTAAGTCCTGAACTCTGGGGTAAAAGGCCAGCACTGCTGACATATCGACTTCAGCACTTTGAGCAGAACCTGAATTTCATGTGATTTAAGAAAGCCAAGCATGATGGCCTGCAAATGAGACTGCCACAGAGAGGCTTGCAAATCTCA
The DNA here is from genome assembly GCA_013398855.1 of Mohoua ochrocephala. Lineage (NCBI taxonomy): Eukaryota > Metazoa > Chordata > Aves > Passeriformes > Acanthizidae > Mohoua > Mohoua ochrocephala. The sequence continues at coordinate 17,930 of VZTA01023381.1, read as the reverse complement.
GCAGGGCTTCCACGACATGAAGAATAGCACTTAGGTTACTCATATTTTATCAAAACAGTTTTGTAAACAGGCCCTATGCTCTGGCAAAACTTCAAATCCCTATCTACAGGGCATGTAAATTGGTTTGACTTCACTAATAAGGTGATTCTGAGCTGTGAGTCCAAAACTGAAAAAAAAAATTTTGTAACGTTTTAGATATAAATGTTGACCCCATTTAAGTCAAAGACAACATACTCTGTGACCTTAAGTTACAAAAAATTAATTAAAAAATAAAGCCTGTTCATTCTAGTGTAAATGAAAAAAAGACTCAAGAAGAAAAGCAATTTAATGGTGAAAATAGGGTTAAAAAATACCTTCTGTTCCTAAAGAAAAAAAAAATTTCTATAACTTTTCAGTACTTTACCCAGAAAGCATGTTTTTATTGGCATCCCTAGACAATTCATCTTTAGATGAAACCAGGCAAAATTACTGCAGATAAAACTTTAGTCCCCAAATATTTGAGCAAAAAACATTTGAATATTATGTTCTAAAGAAAATCTCACCACAGACTTAATTATCAAGTTTGATAGAATATAGAACCCATAATAATAAACTAAAGAAATTATGAGAAAATTAAAAAGAAATCATGATGATTATAAGAGATGGAGGCAAAATATACTCCTTGATTACTTGGAACTGTTTTACTACATTCAGAATTTAATAGGACATGCAAATTATCCCACAATATTTCCTGTCCTCTACTGCCAAGCCCATGAGGCATCTCATATGCTTTGATTTCAACACAAAATTTCAAAGTGTGAACTGTACACTGAAGTCTTCTTGGTAATGTTTCAGAGTACTAAGATTTTTAGGAGTGTTTATTTTCTATTTCATGGATATTTCAATGGGAAGAATATGTCTGTGATTGCACTCTTGATGAAGACTCTTATTTAAATCTCCTTACCTGCCACAGAAAGATAAAAAGACACTGTGTAGCGACGGCATCTGTATTGGGCATAGCTCCCACAGGGGAAATTACCCTTTAATAGTGTTAAGCTTGATGGTGTGTGAATGGTTATGTGGTACTTGAAGTGAATGAACCAATTCATCTTTCAGATTAGGGCCACATGCCTCTAAGTGATAAGTGCTTTGTCTCAAAAGAAAAAAAAGAACACAACAACATAAAAATATTTTACTGTCACATTTACTACCACCTGATGTTAAACTAACTTCTAGAAAGGGTGCAGTAGAATGAGTGAAATAAATCAATGAGGAAAATTTTTTTTGCTCCTTTCCAGTCAAGCTGTATTTTAAATACTAATATTATTCATGAAATAAAAATTCTAATTAATATTTAGATAGGGAACTATTTTTGTTATATGGAATGACAGAATAATAAATAGTAAATCGTCTGTGCCCAGATCGAATTCATTAGATATTTCACCTGAATCTTGTTTTGAACAAATAACCAACCCACATTGTTTCATTTGTTACTTTTCCAGCTGGGTTTTGGGCTAGGCCAAACAGTGCTTAAATAGGAGAGAGACAGGGAAATTCTGACATAGGCAATTTGTTGCATTCCAGCAAAACCAATGAAGAGACCACAGCTTCTTATTAAATATATTAATCTGAAAATTCTGAAGTCATTCTGCGAAGTGTCTTTTCTAGGCAGATAAGCTAAAGATGACAGGAAAGACCACTAGTTTTCATATCCAACAGCAAACAGAGTCCAATATTGAAGACGGTATTTTTATTTAAGAAGTTAGAGATAGTTATGACATTAAAAGATTCAAAGTCAGGAAACCACCAGTACTGCCAATATCCACCCACCAAGTATTATGCATGACAGATTTATCCACTTCTGGATTATATCACTAGGTCAATATTTTGCAGCCAAAGATGTCAAAGTTCCTGATTACCCTTGAAGAGAGCACTGTTTAGCAGTCAGATTGCACAATCTTCTGCAAAATCCTAGAAGCAAAATTAAAAAGTATATCCCAGCTAAAGGAATACTGTAAAGTCGCCTGACAATTTTCTAGCGGGGAACACAAACTTCCAGAATCAACCAGATTCACATTCTCCATGTTAATTTCTGGGTAAATCATCACATTCTTCAGTGGTAGTCTTATGCTATATCATTCTCCACTAACAGCAGAGTAATAGCAATAAAATACAACTATTATACTAGTAGTAGTATGACTGAGTGATTTGGTCATTTAAAAATGAAAATAATTTGATATAAAGGTATTTTACATGTAGAATGGTTGCATTTTTCTCTGTCCACCTATAGAAATATTTTTCCCTTGCCCAAAATCTGAAAAGATTGGTACTTAAAATAATTTTGATGCTTGAAGGGAATCTCAGAAATGAATGCATTAGTATACATGACAAATGAGTGCAGCTTTCATAAAAAGCATGCTTCTTTCATAACTTTAATTGTTACAGTGAATAGCCCCAATTGCTTTATTTCAGTAACATGTTGGCAACATCTGGCAGATGTGCTTGTCATTCATTTACAAACTGTAGAGTCAGTTCATGCTCAGCTCTGATCTTGTCTTTCTTTGACTCATTATTTTTGCATGGTTATCAGTTAAGAGGTAAAATATTTTGTTCTGACGATGAAAAATGCTTATTAGTTACCTATTTGATGCAGTATTTTTCCTAAAATAAATAGTTAATTGATATTAAACTCTACCAAATTATAAATTTGGCCTTTGAAAATCAGTAAGACTTATCTAGTGATACTCTCAATATACCCCAAAAAGGAGTTAGGGGAATGATCAAAGGCAGGATATTTGATCATATTGCTCTTGTAAACTCCCTTAAGACTTTGGTGCTTCTTTCCCCTAACTAGTGCTGGCAGAAAGTTCACTTCATTAGTGCTGAACACTGGAAGAGTTTCTTGACACAGAATCATCTTCCAGCTTCTACTCTAGCCCTGTAGCTAAAAGCAGAGGTAACTGTCTTTCAACATCCAGGATACTGGACAGTACCAGAGACTCAAAACGTCCAGAATGTTCAGTGTCTTTAAGCTGTTCTTTCTTAACCATATTCTTGAAATCATCTCAAATGCAGGCTTGAGTTATAAAAAGGAAAAAAAAAAGATTAAATGCTAACAGCGTATTTGCAAAAGCTCTGTAAGGGCAGAAGTGACAAGAAAGAAAGAAAGACAATCACTCCATCTTCACATTACAGAAACACATCCCAAATGCATCTCCCTCCCATGATTCACAGGACAAACTATAAACGACTGCTTAACCTGTGGGTTAAGAGTCTCAGTTCTATTTCCTATTCTATTTGGTATCCTCAGATAACATTCAGAGAAAGTAGCTGTTGGGCTGGGGAAGGATACTGACTTCTATATCCCTGTTTATCCCTGATATAGCCCCCCATTCCCTGGGGGTCCCTCTGAGGTTGCCCGTTATTACCATTCCCCTTTCTCACCTTCCCCTTTCTTCTAAGAACATATTTATCTGATGGTCAATCAGGCATTTCAGTCTGTAGTCAGCCACATCACTGGCTGCTGCATTCTGCTTTGTAAATATTAATATTGGTTGGGCATCTGCTCAAGTGTGAAATAGTCTTTTAGCTACCAGGTCTGTGTTTGGCAAAGCCCTTATCAGACTTCTAGGCAACGTGAAGCTGAATCTCTTTCCACTCAGATAAGCAACACTCTTCTTTGAAACACTCACATTTCTTTTTTCCTAAATTCATTTTAAATTCTCAGCTGTCAGATGTGGCTCCCTATGTGGCCATATAAATGCTCGTGCCAGAACAACAGGCACCAGAGTGAGGGATGGGAAAGCGCATTCAAGGGAAAGGACTGCACTTCTCAGCGATGGCTCACGGCGATCTGAAACATGCGTTAAGCAATTATTCGCCTTCTTCTGACACACGCACACACGTTAAATATATCGACTTAATAATGCCCACGTCAAATACAGTTTGCTTTCAATAAAAGGATACATGGAATGTAAAAAATGCCATCTTAAATACCAGTCAGAAACATATTTCAGTGGAACTTCAGGATTCAGTCACTTCCAAAATCACTGCTTCTCTCTTATAAGCTCCAGCATGAGTTAAAGCAGAGGGAGAGTGACTAACATGGAGTTTCAGGAATATTTGCTTTGACAGTTTCTTTGAAGGAAAGTTTATTCATAAATTATTGGTAAAAACTCTCCTCTTTGGGGATTGTCGGTGGGCTCAGTTACTTTGTTCTGACAGTATGAGCAAGAGGAAAAAAATAAACAAAGAAAAAAGACAGGATCAACTATCACCTTTGTGGCTTGCTTCCTCATTCAATTTCAGATACTACACTAACATTTGTCCTCTATAATTTTTATTTCTGTTTGTCTAGTATCATCTCAGGTAACTTTTGTTTGTCAATTACACTGTCAATTGCTTTAAAGAAAATAGGAAATCTCCATTTCTTCCTTCCAGCTCTTTCAATTTTCTCTTTTTTTTTCCTACTGGCATACAAAAAAAATTAATGTTAATGTGACTTAACATAATGTGTATAAGACATGCTTGTAGAAAGTTGTCAAAATACCATGCACTGGCTTCGGCCATAGAAAAAGCCTCACGTTAAAGAAACATTTCAGACATCAGCCACCTTGGGAAGCTTACCTGATACTGAATGATAACAGGCAATAAGGAAGTGCAAAACAATGGGAAACATACACTCGGAAAGTTCTGCTTACCAAGAACTAGCAGTGAATATATGAACTGGGCAAGAGTCCACAGTAAACTGCCCTAAGGGTTCAAGCATTAAGAGCGAAGCAATTCAGAAGATACTCAAGATCATATTTGTATAGTTTATGCCTTTCCTTGCTGGCCCCTGGGATAACAGAAAGTTCTCAATCTCCAAGAATTCTGTGAAAAGATCAAAAATGTTTGCTGAAAGCTTTCCATAAGTAACAGTGCAGGTCATCAGTGAGGTCTTTTTCACTTCGGTGTGTGCAGCATTAAGCATATTTCAGACTCACATTTCAACTATAGCAGTGCCATTCACCTATTTTTTCATTAAGGTATGGTACATGAAAAATAAAGTAACACAAAATTAAATGTATGGGGCATTCCATCCAAAACCATGTAAACACATGCCGATAATAACAACTCACTTTTGTTAGATCCCAATTCCTAGATCACCCTAATGGAATAACTCAAAGCATTCACTCAAAGTAAATAGCTACAGAAAATATGAACATACTTGCAGAAAACAAAAATTATTTATATGGAATAAATTTAAATTTAAAAAAAAGTACTCAATATGTAAGAGATAATGAATTCACTCTGAACAAAACACCTCATTTTTCCTCTGCAAAAAACAAAATAGTTTGTAAATCATTTGTATGGTAAAGTATTATCTATGCATACAAAGAAAGTATTGTGACTATATGACATAAACACAGAAACAGATAGAAATCCTAGAGGCTGAATACATTAAACGAATTCTCCTTGGAAAACAGTGAAACAACACAGCCAACCAAACTGAAATCTGTTTGTGGTGCTTCTTTTCTGTCACCATTCAGAGGTGACCAAAAAGACCAGCGTATGTGCATTAGGACTGGCAGGGACGAACAATGTAACTTCAGTTACTCAGATTTCCAAGTGCAATCTGTACAGTGATTAATCAGGGAAAGGGCTATCTGTTCCTTTCTCATTTTTAGTATTCCCCAGAAAGGAACCCAGGATTAAAATACTCCTCTCTTGCTATATTCACTGGCCTCAGGCTTCTTGTAGTGTAATATTTTGCTTCCGACATACTTGTTTTTCCTCTATTTTGATTCCCTTATAAGCTAAATTAATTTAACCAAGCTTTACCAATGATAGTGTATCTTTCCTATTCAGCTGTACATTGAGCTTTCAAATTCAAGGCAGTTACCCTGAACAAATTGGTTTTTTGCCTGAAAATGTAATTTTCTTTTGCTTTTCAATGTCAGTATTAAAGTCAGGGTTCTTCTGTCTCAGTGCCTGAGTTTCTCCATCTGTAAAATGTAGGTTGTCCCTTCTGTAACAAGCTTCAAGACCTGCTGCTGAAAATATTGTTTGACAACTGGATACTAATAATTTATTAGATTAAATTGCGCTGATTTCTTACAAAATAAATTCCAAATTTATTTTGGGGTTACAGATTAAAGTACAGCTGGGCCAAGAGAAATTAAAATCTAAATCATAAACTAAGTAACAGTTTTATCTCATGTGACTGCAGAAGATGACCCTCTTTATATTCTTACTACTATTTCTGGCCTGCTAATGTGTGTGGTATGTCATAATGTTACTGAGGATTGACAAATTTAGAAGAGCAAAGGAAAACAAAGTCCCCAGTGGAAAAGATGAATGAAAACCCAGGGATCACAAGTTTGATTCTTCACGATGCTTCTGATTGACTTTGTCTGATTTTCACTCTACAGTCAAAAGTTTATTAAATTGTCCCTTCCTATTTTTTTTTAATTAGCCGTAAGAAGTGCAAACAAATATCAATAAAAGGAATAAAAATATGCTGATATAGAGTCCTACATTCTTCTCACAAGATACTGTAACTTGCACTTTTCAGACCTAGCTTTTATGTCATGCTTAGTACGCCCAAATGGCAGAGCTTTAGAGCTGCCTGCATTCCAGGCAAGGTCACAGGTGGGAGATTCACACTGGCAGCGACTTTTAGTGACAGAAGAAAAACTTTGATATATCCTTTTGTTTCCCCACAACCAAGCTGAAGGGATCCAAAAAGTGGGAGTGGTGCCTGCACTGTGTTGCTATTCTGTTGCTCTAGCTGGGTGTGTTCTTCCTATTTAAACTAGTGAGATGCTTCTATTTTTATAAAATAATGTAAAATAAGTGGGGAAATCCATGTAAGTCAAAAGGAAAAACAAGAATCTCAGTTATGTAATAACTTTCAACACTTTTGGAAATCACCTGTTTTTCTTTTTAAAACTACCTTTCTTTTTTTAAGAAAAAAAATTAAATCTATGTACTTAAAATACTTTAGCTTTTGATGAAACACATACTGAAAAAATATTTCAGCAGTTTTTTGTGATCATGACTAGTGCTTAAATATATTTTCCATATCTTACATCACTTTACAGTAGTCTGTGACACAACTGAACCAGTAATTCCACAGATCCCTTTTATGATATTTGTCTGAAGCTATTTTAATGTCTTTATATAAAAGAATAAAAGGGAGAAAAGGACTCCAAAAACTGGCGTAATTTTGATGTGCATGATGAGGTAGTTAGAAGAAGAGTATCTCTGGATCATGCAGCATCTATGGTTAATACAGATGCAGTACTAGAAGTACAGATACAGAAATACATTTCTGCTAATGGCAAAACATTATGTAATATATCCATATAACAAAAAATGACACTTATTTCCTCAGCAGGCAAAAGCAGGCAATTATTTCACAATCATCATCTCCTTTGCTTCCTATTGCTATTGTTGCACTCAATAATGAGAATTTCAGTTCTGATATTCCTATGGTTACATTTCTTATAGCATGGCTCGGATTCTGGACACAGTCACACTGCTGTGAATCCAGCTTCACACCAGCAGTGTGGATGAAGGTGCTCTGGTCTTTCATCATGCTCACCTAAGAACACAAGTCAGGTTCTGTTGTCTCTTTTACTCCTATGCATTAACCTGAATATGTGCAACACAGACGTGCTCCTATATCCAGCAATGTTACAACTGGACCTGGAGGTTCTCAGCTCCCTTCTAGCATCTGCTAAAACCTCCTGGTTTCCAAAAACTTGGAAATGTTTTCACAGTCATCATCGAAAAACTCTGTTAGGATTATATGCTATATTGGAACTATTGTGTTGCCCTTGCGGTTCACGTTTTATAGTTTCTTTATTTAGATATGTTTTTTAAAACATAGCTGTTAGAAAAGGATTCATCATTTTCAGATGATGAATTATTTTCTGCCTTGTGGAACAACCTCAGTAGGCGGTCCAGGCACACACATATGGACAGTTAAAAGCCTGGAAACTCTGATAGAGATTGCAAGAGTTTCCAGAGTGAAGTGATAGCTGAGTTGAGTTTCTTAGGATGACATGCTGCACTTAGCTATCTAAGTTCAACCACATATGCCTAAATCTTCTCTTTTTGATGTGGATTTCAGTTTTACCTTAGCTGGAATACAGCTTAGAGATATTTGCCACTCTCCTGTCATGTTAGCAATGAAAATTTCAAGGTTTATCCCCCTCATGTTTCTTTGATAAAGACTTTACTAAGCACATCAGACATTTCAGTTTAATGATAAAGTAAGAGCAAAAGCTTACAGCTGGGGAGTGAATAAGTGAAAGAGGTTTGGAAACGGTATATGCAGTAGCTGATCAGAGACAAAGCTAACAAAAATAACACTGGATGAAATCCACGCAAAAATCCTTCTTTAACTGGGACATAAGTATCCACAAGAGTGTGCCATGCTCCTTTTCTGCCCTGCCTGCCACTGCAGGTTCCTAATGTCACTGGGGGGTGCCTGTCCAACCCTGCTTTGATGAACATCCATGCAGGAGAATGGGTACCTGCTTCCTGCAAAGAGGTCCACTGCAGTGCTGACCACGAGGGCGGTGGGGCCAGACACCCTGCTCGTGTTTGACACACGGCTGGATGCATCAGGACAGCGTCACCCAAGGCAAGAGCTCTCAGGGAAGAGATGGGAGCTAACGCTCTGAGCAGCTGAGAAGCATCCATGCTGAACTTCAAGACATGCTGCAAACCTACTTCCCACTCCCTTCTGCTCAGGGACACAAGCTAGACAACCATGTCAGTTAAGCTCATTGTTTTCACTTGAGCATTTTTCAGAAATAAATGAAATTCTTGCTTGAATCAAGGGACACCCTGAGAATGGGCTCAATTTATAGAGAAGCAAGGATTTTCTGAGGTGCATGACTTCAAATGTAAGAAACAGTGATAGTCACTGAATGGCAGTCTGCAGCATTAAACTTACCCCCTCTGTGTGCAGCATGTCTTTTCAGGATTAACAATTTATGAAGTTAATGCACATCTAAGTATGCAGCTGTCCTTTTCTATTTTTAATAACCAAAAAGAAAATCTCACCAAGTAAAGGAGAAAAAAGCTGTTTCTCAGTTGGGACTGTACAGAAAACAGTGGCAAAGTTATTCTCTGTGTTGTAAAATGGTACTAACAAATTTTATCATGGAACTTAAAAAACACTAGATAGACCAAAAAATTTAAACTCTCTTCATTTTTCTTTTATGTTATTATTGAAATGTCTTTGAAAGGACTTATTTTAACTCTGGTCATAAAATGAATACTATGTGTGGCTTGGTGTAAACAAGCATTAAACAAAACTACTTGAGATATTCCATTATTTAATTGCATTTTCCTTCCGTTTTACACAAGACTTAATATAAATAATCCCTTACTTTTCTGGGCAGTTTTGTATGAAGTGTTTTGCAAAACTACATATATAAAGGAAAAACTTTCAGTGTTTAAATGCAGTAGTCCTCTAAAGGGGTTTATATGTAAACGTGTATTTTTCTGCTTGCCACCAGTTTCTTGGACTTTGGTGATGGATGTACTATAAATACTTTGATAGGAATAGAATCTGCAGCTGCATGAAAAGATGAATTTTGAGCAATAAATATTTTGCTTGGATGTCAGTACAATTTCTCACTCATTTGAAAAGTATTGTGAAACTTGTGCAGTAATGATCTGCAAAAAGCCAGACAAGAAGTGGACTGATACAGGATTACAAAGATGACCACAGACTTGACTACATGGGAGGTGAAGATGCACTGAAAATTGAATCGTTGAGCTAGAGAAAAGTAGGTTCTTTTGTTCAGAATCATACTTGAGATGAGTCTCATTTAATATCTGTAGTGATGACCTTCACAAAGAAGCATGCTGCAAAAATGTGGCGGCACAAAAGTTGTAAGATATTACAGAGGAAAAATTGTAGTGGAGAAATGAGGTGATGTTGAAGACCTAAATAAAAGAAACAAGATGAAAGGTAATGGTACAAAAATGCATCTTAGACATTATCAACAAGAATTTCTTCTTTAAGCACCTGAGTGGAAACGAAAGGAGAGCAAAGAATTGGTTGTGCTAATTGATCATAGTTCCTCCAAACAAAGTAATACAGTCATTAAAGAAGAAGTGGTATGCAATTCCAGAACATGACAAGTGAGGAATACCCAGAAGGAAATACGGTATCACTTTACAAGTACAGGTAAGACCTGACCCAGAATACTGTGTTTAATTACAGCTTCCCACACTTGTGAAAGACAACTCAAATTAAAGAAAGTGCTTCTAGCTTTTTTCCTCTTTTTTTTTTTCTAATTTATTTGAAAGCCCAAAAGAATAAAAAGCAATGCAAACAGAAATGACAGTGTTAGTACAAAAATAGATTGATTTGAACCAATTATGAGTTCAGAAACTTTCTAACAAGCCAGAACAACAAGGTTTAGCAGTTTGATAAGTTTATACACATGTGGTTGCTTGTGATAGTACAAACTCAGTAAACTGGGAATTGCCTTCCAGCCACATCTATGATGAGATCCCCAAATTAGCTACAGCTTTGGGTTGGATCTGCATAGATAATTTCCTTATAGGTACTTCTCAAAGGCTTTTGATAAATTAAGGCAAAAAAGAAGAACAAAATCAAAATCAGGCTTTCCTTGAATTGCTTGTGCTGTGGGCCAACAAATTTTTTTCTGGGAGTTGCACACTTATCAGCTTTTCAGCTCATGTACACGCAGCGAGGGCACCAGGCAGAAGCAATCTTTCCTCCCTTTGCCCAGCCTACATAACAGTGCAGCACACCAGCTTACAGAAAAATAAATGCAACCTGCTTTCTGCCATGCCTCACGATGAAGCTGGTTACTTATACAAAACACAAAATTTTATAAATCCTGTATTATGCCCAGAAGAACAAACAAAAAACCCCTACTCAACAGGTCTTCCCAGGAATTTGCGTTACAGTTGGAAGTAGCACATGCATTGTACACATGGTGCTACGAACATGGCGGTTAACAGCCAAGCTACAAGTAGAGCATGTGGAATCAAGACAGTGTGCCATTCTGACAAGAAAGGGCTGCAAAATACTTTGAAGGCAGATGAGAATAATAATCCAAACTAAAAAAAAAAAAATTCACAGATTTTATACTGGTAGGAGACAGGATGAGACTGTGTTAGAAGATTTGCTGGATTCAAATAACTTTTACTATCTATTTAAAACTATATATGCTGCTCTTGATCTTTTGGAAACTGTCTTAACAACTCTGTTTATGTGTAATGATAGCAGGTCCACCTTTTAGTGAAACCCTGTCATCATAATTGGAGAGTATGTACCCAACATGCTGTTGATTTCATAAGACTTCATCACTTCCTTGGCTGTCAGTCTCAGCAATTGCAGTGTTATGTTCCTTCCTCCCACACTGTAATTTCTATAGCACAGGGCAGGCAGTGGAGCATGATGTTTATGCTGCTATCTCCACTGCAGTTGCTACTTCGTCGAATGCGTCTGTGATACAAGTTGCTCAACCATTATGAGAATAAAAATTTATTATGCAGCAGGCTACTTATTATGCTAGAATTATTCAGTAATGGTATTTTTAATGTATGTTTAATTTCCATCATCACTACAATTTGCATAGAGCTGCCTATAAGTCTTGAACAAAAACAAATAATTGTAATCCAGAGTCATTAGTGCTACAGGTGATGAAGTAAATTCATACACATATGAAAACCCTTCTTGTTTCAGAAGGGTAAGTCTTTTGGGGTTATGTTAATAACCTGTTTCCTTAGTTTATCTGCATTACGGATCAATTACTGTGTTTCGAAAAAATAGTATACTGTGTTTACTTTTGAGACAACAAGTAACATACTTGTCTCCTTTGAAGGTCTCAGCAGCAACTGAACGGAATATTCACAGCCACTGGACCCTAAATATCTGTCCATAGAAGAGGAACCTTTAAGGTTTCTTCCATATTCATCTTGAAAAACCTACATTTATATTTTTACACCTGTGCTATGATTCCAAAGGGGAAATTTTAGACTTAAAATCCCTTTGCAAGCCAAAGCAATTTATCTTTTTTGTAATATATTTATAAGGCAGATATCCAGCATACACCAACACAAGTGGCCATCAACAGGAGCAGAATTCAAGGGACACATATAAGCAGCAAGGGCAGACATCCTCTGATAGATTTTGCTGAAAGGGGACAAAAGACCTAAAGTTAAAACTCTCTCTTTCTCTCTTGTTCTCTTTGCACGTCTGGAAGAGGTTATTGCTCCCTGAAACAGTAAAGAAAATAATATGCTGACACCTCTGGTGCCTCAATTGACAACCAGATAACCAAATCTATTAATAAAACAACATTTCAGTGTTGCATTAAAAAATATCACTTTTGTTTGGTTCTGACATTGTAGATCAGAGATACTCCTTTTATCACTGAGATACCATGTATTTCTAATGTAAACAACAGTGCAGCCTTTTAATTTATATTTTAGAAGCTGTTTTGCTCAATAATCCTGTAGTCCATACATAATATTCTTGGTGAGCAGGTTTCCTGATATGTAGCAAATACTCTACCCATAACAGAATATATTTAATATGATGACTCTAAATTCTCTGTAATTTCGTCATTAACACTTACTGAAAATTAAGAGAAAATGTAGATAGGTATAGCACCTAATTAATTAGCACTACAGTGTGTGCAAAAAACCCCACGTAAATGCAGCATATCACATATTATGGAAAGCTATTGTGAAGATTATCTATTATGACTTGTATTGGGACACCAGATATAGTATACAAGACGGTGCCTCTGTAAAATAGTTTTCATTGATTTTACTGATATCAGTGCAGTTATAACTGTTGAAAACATCCATTTGGACTTACTTTTCTTTTTCAGAATTTTATGTAGCCCAGTCCCACTTTCACTACTCTGCACAGACATTTCAGTGTTGATTTTCTTCACCTTACAACATAAATTAACGGAATACAGTGAAATCTTTGAATTGTAGCATAAGGCTGAACTGTGCAAAGAAACTCTACAGATAAATACATATTAATAAATATAAGAAAACGCATGGAAAACTCTACTGGTCAAGGATTGGCCAGATGGTGCATCTTTTGGCAGTCTTCTCTGGACAGTAACATACAACACCAACAAGCTCTTTTTCAGGCAGTGTTTGGGCACAGCTTTAAAGAGTGTGGGTCAGGGTCTGTTCTCACAAGTCAGTTGCGCATGGCCACAGTGGTTTTGGGTGAAGAGATGTTTAGTGTATAAATGGGGACCTTTCATCTCTGTATGAGATGAAACTGTATGATTTTTTTTAAGCCGGTACGAAGAACACAGTACAGCTGGCCAAAATCGACTTAGCACTCGGTTCTGCTTAGCTTTCTTCTATTCCTTTGCTGAGAAGCCTAAGAAAGAGCTCATGAGGGATCAAAACCATACAATCTAACTGGTGTTGTACAAGCACATCTGCCTGTATCTGCTTTGCCCCTGTTTTTCTCTTATGACCAGCTGCGGAGACGGAGAGCTAACAGGCATTACGTAACCCTACAGTAGCTCTGACACTGGGTTAAGCTCTCCACAACAGCCCCCCATGCCTTTGGTGCTGCAGTGTGCCACAGAGTCACTCTTCTGAAGTCTAAAGATACCCACTGATACAAGACACTCGGGACAAGAAGTGAGGGGACAGTCATTTCTCCAGTGGTATCTCCAAATGAAACACATGTGCATTACAGTTTAGCAAGATATTACAGTTGAAATCATTAGGAGTTTCTTGTTGCAAAATGGTTTGAAACAAAGAAAGCAATTCTAGCTTGAAAGCAGATTTGCATACAGGAGCTTAATTTATCAAACTGTGGGATGTATTTTGGAAAAAGAGAGAATACAAATGAAGAAAAGGAGAAGCATATTTAAGATGATTATGCCTTCCAATTACATACATCTTTATGCCCTGTACTTATCTTCTGACATGTAAAGCTTCTATTTTCCAAATAAAACACCTCAACACCTTAATTGAAAACAAATATGTTGAAAAACAGAGGAAGAAGAATTTCCTAATCCTGTAAAGTAAAGTGATATAAAGCCAGCTAAGAGCACAGTAAGATAAGGAATACAGCCTAATTGGTGATAAATTGTCAATATTAGAATGGATGTATACCAGCAGTCCATTAGATGTAATTAAGCTCTCTCAGCAAGCAATAAATCATCTAAAAGACGAATTGAGAAAGAAGTCAAATGACTGCTGGGAAACCCTCATAGGTTGGTGTACCAAGGCTAATCTTTAGAGTAAATTAATAACTGGCCCAGACACGTTAAACAGAAGATTTGAAAAAAAGAGCAATGTCTAATATTAGTACAGGATTAAGAGATTACACAAAGGCACTGTTGATCTACTCAAGTTTTAATTATGATCTGACTTACTGATATCATAAAAAAGTATTAAGAAAGATTCAAATGAAGGGAAGCACTAGAGTGGAAATCTAGGCCGCCTATTCACAGCCCCATTCTGAAAACTGGTAACAATTATTGTGCAGCAGGTGGACACTGCAGCTTCACCCTGTATTCAGCAGGGCTCCATGGAGCTGCCCCTCTACATTTTTTTGACTGGATCAAAACCTACAGTTCACAGGGTGTTCATGAAAAACGAAATGCAAATGAATTGGGGGGGTCACATTTGCAGAATCAGAGCAGAAGAGCAGCAAGTGCAACACATGTTGGCTGAGCACACAAAACCAAACAGAAAAAGGGGAAATGATGATGAGAAGATAAAAGCAGTAGTTCTTGCAGCACTGAAGAGTGAAAGTACAACAGAATTTAATGCACCTGTCAGAATAAAAACTACACTTTTTTGCTGAGATCAACAACAGGATTTTATTTTTTCCATGGCTCTCCTCTGTTCTTCTTTAAAAAGATGTCTGCAAACAGCATGTGACATTTTAAAAAACTTTAAAAGCACGTGAAATACAGAGCACATGAAGCAAAAGAAGGGTTACTTTTTGGTGGAGGCCAAGGCACAATAGGAGTAAGAGCACACAAGAAAACACATTTTCAGATTTCCTCAGAAAGTAACAACTGATTTTTTGTTCTGTTTTGTTTTTGCAATCTAATCACAATAGTTGTCAATTCTACTTATTTAAAATGGATCTGAAGAAACTTGGATAGAACTGACACAAAGTGCATTTCCCACAGGATAGACCTTCGCCTGTCATGTGTATAGAGCAATAAATAGTCTTCTTTTATTCAAAAGGGATGCTACGACAGTTTGCATTATGCCTTGAGACAGGCATTTAGTTTGCATATTACAAATAGAGTGGGACTTATGACAGGGGAAGGTTGAAGACAAAGTTTATACGATTTTTGGTTTTCAGGAAAAATTCTATATTTTTTTAAACTTCTGCTCCTAATCTACCCTTGCGAAATTTCATAGCAGAAAGGAAGAGAGAGGAAAATTCTCCAAGTGTTTGTAGATTTAACCATTACTTCATGTTTGCCATTTTTAACTGCATATTAATATTCTATTAAATAAGCTCAGTGGTAGGGAGGTAGTTGGCCAGGAGTAGGGATTTATTTTCTTAATTTAGGTACAAAACACTCACTGGCTCCGTGCTACTCTTCAGTTTGAGGCAATCCGAGCTACTGACAGCTAACACATTACACCAAGAATTATCCACGGCATATTTTCAGTGCTACACCTGAGCACCAGGGCAGTACTAACACGCATCAAGTGTATCACTTCTGGCATTGGACAGGCTTCATCAGCTCTTGCTGGAGATGCGCTCCACGGCCCTGTGTAGACCTGTCCTGTGGGAGGTAAAGAGTGTCCAAGCTCCACTATGCCTTCAGCAGCTCATTCTTCTTAATTTTGTTTTTATTAATTTGGAGATGTCCTTTTTATTTTCAATTTTTAGAAATGGTAGCATATCCATGCAACCCCTGCATGTTTCCTGTGTTTGAATGCACTATTACTACAACAGCATCCAATGAGTCCACACAGCAAGGGGAAATTTGCTCAAAGATTTCTTTGGTATTGTGCAGGTTTTGGAAGACTGGAGCCTTTCTCTGGCATTTTCTGATAACTAAGGTCAGCTAAACATTGATTTTTCAATAAATTTCCTGGTAAAATTGGCAGGGTTTCCCTATTGGATAAATATTTGAGAAAAGTTTAAATCTCCATGGAAGTTTATTTGTTGGATTTTTTTTATTATTATTACCTTTTAGAACGTCATTTAGTTATTAGAGCATAGCCTTCTGGCAGTACTAAAGCACTTCCTCAAGGAAGAGCTGTCAAAGCCACCCAGGTTACAGCTGAGTCACGCAACCACTGTTAAAGCTTCCCAATCACCTTCTGGGTTTGAATGTGACTTAGTGAAATTATTTTTAGGAAGAGCTTTGTTGTGAGAGGTGGGTGCACAGTGCCTCTGTGTCTAGCCTGATCTTCTGGATCACACAGTGAGGATTATTGCCTCAGCTTTAGCCTTGCTACAGGCTTGCAGTGAACACTAGTGGCATACACTGGCTTCCAGTCAGCATCAGGGCCACCCTTCACAGACAGCAGGCGCACAGACACAGAGTCTTGGCATTTCCAGGGCAGAAGATGCACCCAAAGCTGGCATTACTGTAAGAGCTTGGACAGGGGAAAGAAACAGGAGCTTTACTGACTGCTTTCTCATGGAGATTCACAACATAGTTGGCCACCAAAACAGCTGCTTCTTACCATTTGCTGGGCTGCTGGAAATTCATCAAAATTTACAAATAACGTATGTTACTTTTGGGGAGACTAGGGAGAAGCAGGTTATTTTAGTCTCCATCTCTAGTACAGAACATGGGAAAGGGTAGAGGATATAGGAGTGTTCTAATAGGTTATTACAATTTTTACCTCAAGGATTTTACAACTTCATATATTGGGTCAGAGTTATTGTGTCTACTTCAAAGTTTTCTGTACTTCTGTTAGTATACTCCCCATCACCTGTGCTTTCCTTAAACTCTCCTTCAGACAAAGAAGTAAAATGCATTGATACTTCTAATAGCTAATAGTTACAAAGAAGGAAAACTTCTTTCAAATTGTCATTTCTATCAAAATATTAAACCATTTGTAACAGTCATGCCTGATAAATACAAAGATGAGGAAGATTACGTATTTTCCTACCCCTACATTTCTGTGTTTCATTAGAAAGTTGTGCTTCAGAAAAGAATTCTAAGTATCCCTGGCTTAGGTATCTTTTTTATCGTTTATCTATCATACCATGTGTCCCTGCATCACTGCCTATATGGCATTACTACTAGACTGTAAAGAAAAGTGGTTTATTTACTAACAGAGGAACATGGGCAATAAACATCTATTTAGAAAATGGAAAATAAGTGACTCTGAATTCAGTGTCTATTGGAAATATTTTGAATGTTATACACAGCAGTTCATTTCTTTTATTCATTGACTGTTCATCCAGATAATCTGAATATTTTCTAATGAGGCTAAATTTAACACATATAAGTGTTCAGAAGGAAAATGCTTTTCCTTTGGGGTGCATATTCATTCATGTGTTCTACCTAACTAGTATCAGCATCCAGACAAATTCCATGATGAGAAATTGATACTAACCATGTGTGGTATAAAGTTTGTGATTTGTGACTGAATATTGATTTGAGTTTTGTAGATATGGAACATGAATTTCCCAGTGGAGATCCTTTTATAAGAAGCTAAAAAATTGCGAAGGTTAGTAATTTCTGAAGTTCAGAGGATTTTAAACTTAAAGAATTTTTTTTTTAAAAAATTGTAGGGTACAGGAAACCTGAAGGAGGTTTTCTGGGCTGGATGACATGGATCAGGATGCGGACTATGACTTCAGAATTTCGTATACAAGGTCATAAGTACTTATAGATCACAGTTGCCTGTCTCAAAACACTGCCAAAGCCACAAGAGGAACGTGCCATAAAATAAGCCGTGACAGCAGGAACTTGAGATAAGCA
>VZTA01023380.1:0-14084 GCA_013398855.1 Mohoua ochrocephala | reverse complement strand
CATGAGATGAGATACATGGGGGGGTGTNACGTGCAGCTTGTGAAAAACTGCTCATGCCAGAGCCACAGATGTTGTGAAAAGCTTTTAGAGGTTGAAGAAGAGAACCTTTGCTTTCAGGCTGGAATAGCTCATCTTTAAAACACTAAAACCCCATGACTGTTACTGACCTGTGATGGCAGTGTGGGAAGACTGTAAGATTCATGGGAGAGATATTTTTCACTGCAGCAGATTCGGATGGACTGTTGTCGTGAAGTTTGAAACCATAGTAGAGAAGTTCACAGAGAACTATCTTACGTGGGAGGAATCCCATGGCATAGCAGAAGAAACTCTTCCTTAAACGTACTGAAGGAAGACTCTTAAGTAATGAAACACTGACCAAAACTCCATGTTTGTTTCCCTTGCACAGTTTGGTGGAAAGAGGGAGGCACTGGAAAAGAAAGGTGCTCTGGAAGTTTGCTTTGGTTTCTCATTATTCATTTTACTTTTAATCCTGTTAGTAATAAATCTTCTTTTTACTGTTAAGTCTGAGCCTGTTTTGCCTTGAAGTTTTTCCATTTTCTTCAATAATCCTTATTTTACCTCGTAAAAATGAACTTTCCATCTCCCCTTCTCTACTTGGTTATAGCAGAGGCAAGTAAGTGAATAGTTTTCATTGCTGCTCGGCACATAACCAGTGTCAACCCGCTACAGTAAGATAAGAGTTTTCATAGTTGTCTGCTGTAGAAACTTATTCCAGGCCATTTTTGTCAAAGTACAGACTTCTGTCATTTATACCTGGATCTAGTTACTTTGAAAGAATAAGGCTTGACATATTTAAGTAATTCAATTATATATAAAAAGTAATAAAACCAGAACAAACCAATCTACAGTAAAATCAATAGTTTTTCAATGGTTTCCAGGAGAAAGTGGATTAGACGAAAAGTTGGTTTCCACTGGAATCATATCTTTTAACAGATTACTCCCAACCTAAAAATTCAGTTTACACTTTCAACATGGTTGCTATACTTACATTACATCGAATACTTCATAATCATAATTTAAATTTCAAAATGCTAGTGTGTGTTCTTTCTATAGAATACCTATACTATATATCACATGCACTGTGTAATATACATTTTTAACATGGAAGCAATTTGACTTGTTCAAGGAAAAATTCTGAAGAAAGACTATTTGAGAAAAAGTTAACGTCAAGGTTATAGCGCTATTTGTTTGCTATATTTTTCAATAGATAACGTTCAGCCACTTTTAGTGACTCTACACATATCACAATGGCCTTGAAAAGATATGGTCTCCTTTGCTAGAAAAATTATTAACACTATCAAGGACAACAGCAATATAGCATTTAAAAGTCCAATAGGCCTCGTATAAAACATACTAGGCTTGTTTTTATTTCCTTTAAAAAAAAGGCAAAAAACCCAAAAAAAGCTTAAGAAAAACACACATCCCTCAATAATCATGGTGACTTTAAATGTGTCTATATTGACACTGGCAATTTTAATTTCATTAATATCTTTAATTATACATTAGAGTCTACCCAATGTAATTCAAGTGTACACCTTTATGAGCTATTCTATCATGTTCTCTTCTATCAGCTACAAACTCTCCCCCCACAACTTTTCCCAAACAAGATTGTTTTCCATGCATCCCATAACTGAAAAATGAATAGGACTAAGTCTCTTCATAGGAATGGCTGATGAGGTATGGTTAGGAAACTGTAGTTAAACCTCCATTTTTTGCAAGATTGACTTGTGTATGATATATGGTACACATGAGAGAAGCTAACTGACTCAACTCTAATTCTAAGGAAATTTTAAGTTTATTTTAGATATTTTAGCCTGGGTTGTGAAATAATATAACGTGTGAAGAAAGCGCTATGGTACAAACTGAGGCTCTGATCTATGCACAGGGTAGAGAAGAAGTCTTTTAAGGATGACTGTAAAACCAAAAAAAAAAAAAAAAGTGTAATTAGAATATTAATATTGCAATTAGAATAATACTTGTGTTACTGAGGCACAAGCACTGATATTTTTAGAAATGTTCAACCGTAATCAGGGAAAATTATTTTCTTCATACTTGTTTGCAAATCACAACCACTTTTTTTCATTTGCTGAGACTTACAGGTGTTCCCCAGACAGAGCCACATTTTCAGCATAATGATGCCTGTCCCATTCTGTTATTCTCACCAAGACATGTGCTGGCAGTCCATTTGATGCATCTCCACCAATCACTCCTATCTGGCAGGCAAAGGAAGTAGCATTAAGCTGTGACTGAGATGGTTCTACTTGGCAGGACTCCTTCCCATTCTGGAACACATGTACACACTCACACACACACTCACACACACACACACTCTCTCTCTCTCACACACTCTCTCTCCACCTGTCTCAGCAGACCAGTAAGAGAGATTCTAGGAGCATATAATACCAGTTCCTTGATAACATTCTACCTTCTCTTCATACCTTTTATCCCATGAGTCAGTGCTTGGAAGCTGGAGAATGGAAATCTAAGGTCTGAATCACACAGTTCAGAATCATTAAAATAAAACTTTCTAAAGCCTGTTATGCATTCCTATTTTTTCACTCTGTGTCGATGCATTACATAACAGGAGCCATTATCTGACTAGCATAAAATTTCTCTATTTGGGTTTCCATTAGCAGAAGATGATGATTGAACAATATTGGTCTGGCTCCTCTTCTGTCTCACTGAATATGTTAAGTCATTTTCATTAAGGATTTTCATTACATCTTTTTCCAAAGAGGCATTTTCTGCACTGTATTCATTAAAATCTTTTTCATAAATAAGACTGGGATAATACTTCCTTTTCTTTTTTCAAAAAAACCCCCTACACTTAAGTGTTGAAGTGTTCATGAAATATAATTTGTCCATATTTTACAGAGAAACTAGAACGCAATATAGCAGTTAGATGAAATAGAATGAATCTGAAATATAGAAATATTTTTGCATTCTTAATATTCAAATCGATTCTATACAAAGCAACAGTCTTCCCTTTTCATTTCCTAATATTGCACAGAATTAGATGAAAGCATTTTATTGCTCCTCCACTCTTTTTTTCTTGCAACCTTCTTTCCAAGAAAGTCTAAAATGCAACAATGGATGAGAATGCAGAGTTTTTAATAAAAAAAAAGTCAGAGAAAGTTAGGAGAGATATTAGTATATACATTTGTTTAAAACAACATTGATTTTCATGGTTTGCATTGTAGTGATAAGCATAAATTTTCATTTGAAACCAACAGCCAACATGCAAAACTCTACTTGTCACAGAGAAACATTTTGCTGGTTTTCATAGGCAAATATATTTTTGCTACATAAATATGTTTAGTCTGAAAATCTGAATAGGTATCTAAGCCATTATTTTAAAATAGAGGAAAATGTGGATCCTTGGCAGGTATAGTTCCTGCAAGAAGGACAAACAAAACCCAATTTACCTAATTTGTTAATCTACTCAAAACCCATATTCGATGCGTAGCTTTTTCTTCTTGTGAGACCTCTCACTTTATAACTGTTTCAAACTAAATCAGACACCCGAGGTTTTAATTAACGCAGAATATTATATAACAAAGTACTTCAGAAGAAAACAGAGGTCATTTTATGAATTAATAAAGCGTAGTTATCTACAAACTTGTGTTCTATTTCTCCACAGCCCCTTCCCTTGCCCAGATCAGCTCCTTCATCCCTCACACCTGGTTTTCTGGCTCCCTTCTGACTGTTCCTTCTCCACTAGCCGTTGCTCCCCTGAGCAAGTGGTGGGCAAGGTAGCTGCTCTGTGTTGGCTAATCAGCTGGCTTTAATTTGGTGTAAATTGGTGACAACCTGATCTGGCATCAGGTTGACTGAAAATGAGAAGTTACATTCTTGCTGTGCCCCTTCACTCGTCTGGACTCGTGACAGAACTAGTGTAAAACATTTATCAATGTAAGAATTCTCTGACTTAAACAGTTTGCAGGGTCTTAAATAGTTTGAAGGGTCTCACTATATTTGTCTGTCACACTGGGGTTTTGAGTTCATTCTGAAAGGCACAAGAGTGGGGAGAAAAGTCTGAAAATCAGTATTGCTGCCATTTTGTAAGTATTTTTAGAAAATTGTAGTAAAATGAGACTCACCTGTACAAAACAAAACAAAAATTACAAAATACACCTATGAAACCAGAATGGTGAATTTTGTACAAGTAATTTTCATTAAGTGTATGAATCATTGCATACATGTAAAAAAACATTCATTGGGAGGGAAACTGATGTGGGCAACCATCTGAAATATTCACACATCATTTTTAGTGTCTGATACACACCTAATCTGTATGAATTAGGATTATAAAGAAACACCAAAAACCTAAACATGCTTACTTTCTAAATACAGTAATTTATCTAGGTTCGCAGAGTAAATGACTGAATAATTTCAGGTAACAGGACTTATTCATGTTAATGGACATTAAATCAGATGCCAATTATGATCCTTTAAATGTCAACATCATTAACCTTGTTAATTCTTTCACTGTCAAAGGAAGGGTAAAATCAAGTATGTATCATATTAAAAAGAATAACAGAAGCTACTCCTGCAGATTGCTCTTTAGGGAC
Organism: Mohoua ochrocephala; assembly: GCA_013398855.1. Lineage (NCBI taxonomy): Eukaryota > Metazoa > Chordata > Aves > Passeriformes > Acanthizidae > Mohoua > Mohoua ochrocephala. The sequence goes on along the minus strand of VZTA01023380.1, from coordinate 9,492 downwards.
AGCTTTTATATTAGATGATAGGGCTGAAGAAGCAGGTACAACATTTTAATCACCCATCTTTAATTTTCAAACAGTCCTAAAATATTACTATTGGATTGAAAGTTGAAATAAATTTGTGTCCAGAATTCTATTGAATTACAAATCTTACTACTTGACTTGTCTATTAAGGGGACAAGTAGACTCATTTGAGGAAAATCCTGTTTGTCCCAAAGAGAACAAAGTGCTTCCCACTGTTAGCAACGATCAGGTTCATGAGCACCTGAGGAACCTGAACATGCATAAATCTATGATGAGCTGCATCTCAGAGTTGTGATGAAATTGGTTAATGCAGCTACCAAGCTACTCTCCATGATATTTGAAAAGTCATGGCAATCAGGAGAACTCCCAGGTGGCTGGAAAAAGGGAAGATCTGTACCTATCTTTACAAAGGGTAGAAAGGAAGACCCTGGGAACTACTGACCCATCAGCCTCAACTCTGTGCCTGGGAAGATCATGGAACAGATCCTCCTAGAAGCTGTACTAAGGCACATGGAGAACAGAGAGGTGATTCAGGACAGCCAGCATGGCTTCATCAAGGACAAGTCTTGCCTGACCAACCCAGTGGCCATCTATGATGGAGTGACTACCTCAGTGGACAAGGAAAGATTTACAGATGTCATTTACCTGGACTTCTGTAAAACAAAAAAACATCTTTCTCTCTAAATTGGCAAGAGCTGGGTTTGATGGGTGGACTGTTTGGTGGATAAGGAATTTGCAGGACAGTCACATCCCAAGGGTAATGGTCAATGGCTCAGAGTCGCAGTTGACATCAGTGACAACTGGTGTTCCAGAGGGTCCTATATTGGGACCAGTGTTATTTAATAGCCTAATCAACAACAAATCAGTGGGATCAGGTGCACTCTCAGCAAATTTGCAGATGACACCAAGCTGAGTGGTGCAGTTGACACACCTGAAGGACAAGATGGCACCAAGAGGGAGCTGACAAGCTCAAGAACTGAGGGGATGGGAATCTCATGAGGTTTAACAAGACCAAGTGTGAGGTGCTGCACCTGGGTTGGGGCAACATCCCAGTATCAACCTAGGATGGGCAATGAGCAGATGGACACCAGCCCTGCTGGGAAGGACTTGGTGGATGAGAGATTGGGAATGACCCAGCAAAGTGCACTCGTGGCCCAGAAAGCCAAACATGTCCTGGGCTGCATCCGAAGCAGCATAGGTAGCACGGTGAGGGAGGGGATTCTGCCCCTCTGCTCCATTCTGGTGAGACCCCACCTGGAACACTGCATCCAGCTCTGGGGTCCTCAGCACAGAAATGACATTGACCTGTTGGACCAAGACCAGAGGAGAGACATCAAGCTGATCAGAGGGACGAAGTGCCTCTCCTACAATGAAAGGCTGAAAGAATTTGGATTGTTGGAAAAGAGAAGGCTTTGGGGTTACCTAATTGCAGCCTTACAATACCTGAAGAGAGCCTGCAAAAAAGCTGGAAAGGAACTTCTAACAAGGGCATGTAGTGACAGGACAAGGCTTGAGAGTACAGCTGCAAAGATTGATCCTCTGAAGTATGAGTGGAGAAAGCAGAGCTGTCTCTTTCTTTGGATCTTGACCAGTGGACCTAAGCAAGACACAATGGAGGCAGAATAAAACCAGAAAATTCTGAAAGACTACAGAAGATGGAATGCGATGAACCCTAGCCTCTCCATGAACAATACAGGCACTGAACAGTGAAGCTCCCAATCAATCTCAAAATTCAAATCTGAAAGCCATAAATCCCAGGTAATGAACTTCTCTGGATGGTTGTCTGGGAGAAGCATGTGATGGCCTGGGTCATTGACAGTAAGAGATCAGCTAGAGTGGTAATGTTGCAGTGCTAGCCTTAATAAAGTACTCAACAATTTTCCAAGACATTGGCACTTTATGTGCTGCTGGAGTTACAAGTAAAAGTTATTTTCAAGTTTTTGAAAGTAACTGAGCCCAGCAAGACACACCTTTTGCTCTATGAAGAATAAAGGACGAGAATGCACTGTTTCACAAGGGAAAGACGACACTATTCTCTATTCCTAATTTTCAGAAAAAAAAAGTGTTTTAAAGTATTACAAAGTTGCTCACACTCACAAAATACATATCTAATACCCCTATTCTCTGAGCCAACTCATTATCACTGGGTTTCCCTATAGGAAGTAAAGAAAATAAATAACCTCTCAGGATGCTCACATCTACTATTATTAATTATATTATAGGTTTAAAAACAAGCTATCGGATGAAGAAAAACCCAACACCACCCAGGTGATCACAAATATACTGTCACAATGCATTTTTTTTCATTTATTGCTAGATATGGGATTAATTTTGAGATCAGATTTATTATAGTCACAGCTATAGATGTAAAAATTCAGAAGACTTCTGCAAAAATAAACTGATAAGTAAATGGGTTTATCCATTATTGCAAGTGGCAAGACGCTGTGTCACTGTGCAGAGCTTTTTGTCCATGAACAATCTTTAATGTCAAGAAGAATCAGTATCTATGTACCTATCTAGATATTTAATGGATGAATTCCAGAATTACTAGAAATATTGTTATCTAAAATACATTGTGTAAACTACTTATTCTGACTAGATCCAGGAAACATCTTGGAGTCCCACTAAACCACAATTGACTCACTTTCCAGAAAAAATAACCAAAAAACCCCCCACAAAAATCCTAAACAGTGAGTATAACAGATGTCAATTCTATGAATTTCAAAAGAAACAGGCATGGCAATTGAGCTGCAATTAGTATATAGATCAGTAAAATAAATGGAAATACAGAAAGAAAATCTTATCAGATTCCTCAAAGTCTTAGAGGGAATTAATTCTACATGTACATATACTTTAGATTATCCTTGAGGAGAATTATGCATGAACACGCACAGGAAACATATCACATGTGAGTTTGGTGTTTGTAATGTTCACTTCTCTCTACAGGTCTACATTTGGACTAGGCCTATGTGAAAAACAAAACAAACCTGAGTGCACAGAAAAAGAGATAACATCTGTTCTTTCATCATCAGCTGTGGGTCATGATAGAGGACTGGCGTGTCAAGCTGACGTCAAATCAGCTAAAAAAAATCTATATCTGAGTTATTCACAATACCTGAACTAATGGTTCATCATGCTGTAAGAATCCTGCCTTCTTCCTCATCCAGTGATAAATTCCAAATATGCTCTATATTAAGTTGTGACTGACTTCAAATGCTGCATTATTCACTCGGATAAACCATTAATATGTATCATCAGTTCTAATTTAAACTTTTTATTTACCTGGATGAACCACTTAATTGCGATTACAATCAACAGAAAGCTTCCTCAATTCTTCTCTTTTTACAGTACAGTTTTTTATCTCTCACTGGATCATTCCATATACAGATGACATAAAGGTAAAATGTCCAGTGGCAGCAAGATTGAAAAAAGAATGTCCTTTGTTTTGGGAAGAAAAAACCTTATGCATGGAGTTAATCAGCAAAAGCTCCATATATAATTCAGCCCTTAAAATTTGATTATCTGGTCTACTGGAATTTATTCAGTTGCAGTCTAATGCTGTTACTAACTTAGGTAATTTTGATTCAATTTACATTATTTCTTTTAAGTTTGGTAGTATACTGCCTGAATTTTATCTTTGCATTCTCAACTGGTTTTTACTAGTTTTTATGTCAGTAGTCAGACCTATCTTGAAAATTTTCAAGTGGTTAGATATTTTGCTCTTTTCTATATCAATACCCACTTATGGAAGCTACTAACTTTACCTACTCATTATAAATACAATAAAGTTAGGAAATCATCAAAATCATGAAAATATGGAAACAATTCACATACAATATAATGCCAGCATATCCAAGAAAACAACTTTGAAGAATCTTAATCGTAAACAATAAAGTCAAATAACTGTAAGTGACAGAAAAAAATTGTGTAATGGCCAAATAGAGAAAAAGAGTCAAGAAAGATAGCAGAAGAAAAAGTGGAGACACAAGTGAGATGTTGCAATTTTCCTAAACCAAATTTTCAGAAAATTAAATTCTCCTTAGCTGATCCATGCCATAGTCTTTGATTGCTAGTTAAAAATAATGCTAGTACCTATCATGTGCCAATTCAGTTGTCTAATCTACAACTGAATGGTCACAGCTGTTCTCAGGAACATTACAGCAATGTAATGATCATAAGTGGTCCAAATTAATGACCACATATCCTAATATTCAACCTTGTGATTTCTTCTGCCTCCCAAGTAAGTTTAATTCTAGTGGTACATTCTTACAGCAGTTGATTGCCCAGGTGATACTCCAACAAGGAAAGAAGCACAAGACACTACTGCTGTAATCAGCCAGAGAACTTACAGCCTTAAGTAAGTTAAGTGCCTCATTTGTTATAGTTTATTTAAATACAAATCTGTCTGTGAAATCATGATTTGTGGTACACATTACAATTATTGACTGTGGAGCCTTTCAACTTAATCAAGCATTATTTGATCTTCCAGTTCTTCTTAGCACCACGTCCAAAATTCAAGAAATCTTTTCAATCAAAAGGATAATGGAACTAATCTAAGCCCTTACAGTATTTCTGATGAACCTCATTACTTCAGATACCGCATCAGTGCTCAGGCTTTCTGGCAAGAAATTACATGTTCTTCAATGTCTTTCATGCCTCCACAGGAAGACAGCTCATTCTGATGCTGCAGCACCCACCTGGAACCACCCATATGTTCCTAACCAATTTACACAGAGACATCCTTCTTTCTATATGTTTCCTCTGTTAAGACTGACTAGAAGCCACAATATATCCTATTGCTGGGTATGATGCATAGATAAATTGAGAGAAGTCAAAGTATAAAAATGGAAGTTTCTGTAGCTGCTTGTACCCCAAACTGCCTGCCATATACAGAGATCTGTTTCTTCTGGTATCCTGCTACACCCTCTTAACCAGGAGTTACGGTCCCACTATTTCTGTGCCTGTGGAAGTAACAGTGAGTACAAATCCCCCTACTAAATTCTAGTCTGCATTACAGCTTAAGAGTGGGAGAGAGAGTGAAAACAAAGCTGCTGAATACGCATGCTTTGCAAACAAGCAGGCTGCTGGAAGAGGACAGTCTCTGCAAAGGCAGCTATCTGCTATTTAGAATGCAGAAAACAAAAGAATATATGATAAAAAATTCATTCAGAAAAGATTTTGTTGTTAGACAATTCAAACTCTGCCACCATATATAATTTCTTCTATTCATTTGTAGCCAAATATAGCTAAGTTATATACAGCTCTTGAAAGGCAGTTCTACTAGGGATTGCAAAAACTGAATCAGGAAATTTGTTGTGTAGAGATGATGATAACGTAAACAGTTTTCACTGAGAAATTGAAGTAATCAAAACATGACAATCAACTACCTTTCTTAAACAGTTCCAGTATTACGAAATCACGGAATGGTTTAGGCTGGAAGGAACATCTGGAGGTCATCTGCTCCAACTCTCTGCTCAGTTTGACTCACTTGGAGAAGATTGCTCAGCACCATGTCAGCTTTTGGTTGTTTCCAAGGATGGAGAATCTACAATTTCTCTGGTCAACCTTTGCCGGTACTTGGTCACCTTCACAGGAAGTAAGCTTTTCCTTGTGCTCAGACAGAACCCCCAGTGAATAGAAAAATAATTATATGACAATACATTTTCACAGATTGACTTGAATTATTTGCTTTAAAAAAAAGAAAAAGACACTGGAAGTTAAACAATTTGCAAATTACAAATCATTAAGGAATTTTCCTCAGGAGATCCAAGTATGATGGCCAGAGGAGATGATAATCTATGCTTATGTCATTCACTAAAGCTTCCCTTGTATGTATTCAACAATAATGAAATCTAATTAACTATGCACAATCTGAGGTTTACTTAAGGTTTAAATGAAAAAGAATTAATCTTTTCTTCAGTAAGATTTATTTCTGTTGAAATTTCCAAATCAAGCTCAGACTGCCGCAGCATATCCAGACATTGAATAGTAAGAGTTCATAACTAAAATAGCTTGCAAGGACTCACCTGATGCATGAGCAGCTAAAGACTTATCACAAAGGATAGCACCAAGTAAAATTCTGAAGAGCAAGGGCTGTTATCAGGCTTTTCTTATGTGACTAATAGAACCACGTAGAATGTAGCACACACCGTCCCAGAATGGATCTTCTCTTCACTTTCACATTTGTTAAATAGACACAGTTGCTATTTAAGTTTCATGCCAGCTTAAATTGAATGCTAAAAATAATGCCTACTTATTAAAGGTATCTCTTCCAATGTCTGAGCTCCACCTATGCAACAGAACAAAGTTTGCTTTCTGATCAGAAGCACTATAAGTCACTATTATTCTCTTAGTTCTAGAAGTAAGACACAACTGAGAAGATTGCTTTTACATATAAAGGAAATGTAGATATGTAGATGAGGCTCTTGGCTCTTATCTAAGTTTATCAGTCCCATTTGCAAAGGAAAAACAAAAGTATTGCTCTACTACTGTAGCTGTTACAGTCATGGCATATTTCTTTGGCTCAAAACAAAGCACTGCAAAATAATGTCGTGCACCTCATGTACGCTCAGCAAAACTGATGAAGGTGAGATAAAATGTAGTTACCTTGTGAACAGTGAGAACTGGCAGTTTTGCAGAGTGAAATATTTAATCCACCGAGAGCAGAGTTCCTCCATTAACTGCACCAAAGAAGGCTTCACTAACACTCGCAATGTGAATAAACACTTGGAAATTTGTGTTACCTGCTAAAGACTGAATATATCTCCAAGAGAAATGCTATCCACTAAAATATTCACACTGGTAAAATGACATCAGCCTACACTTAATATCTGTATGCCTGTATTTCAAGGGATAATTTACATATTTCAAGGACACCCATTCCATAGCCAATAAGCCTGATTAGGAGAAATCAAGTTATTTGAAACTGTGTTACAAAAGAAATCTCAACCCATTAATTACATCAAAAATGACCTTGGTATCACAGATATATTCCGTATCCTCTGTGACATTCAGATAAAGTTGACTGCACTATACATCAAGCGCTGTGATACTCTGAAGTGCAGAGTCATAAATCTGTACCTGTTTATGTATTTACTGACTCACATGGTAGAAAGCCCAAGTGATTATTACTTCCAACACTGCTCTGCATAAACAGACTGATGAGAATGCATTTATGGTGGACTGCATCTAGTCAGTGAGAAGTCACAAAGGAGAAATAAAAGATTGCCAGAAATCATCCTGACTTCTCTACAGGACACGAAAGTCATTTTCTTATGGACAAAACAGCATTTTATGCAGACCATATAATCCCCTGCAAATTCTTTCACAGGGAAAAAGTAGTGTTTTATATGCAAGATTTGAAAGATTTTTTCCTACAGGAAAAAACCCCACACCGAATTGTGTTCTAACAATATAGTGGTAAAGGTGTTTGGTAAATCTGTATTAAAAGGTTATCAGTCCCCTCTGAATTCTTCAAAAACAGAGGCAAAAACAACTCAAGAAAAGAAAGACAAGAGCAAAGCATACCAGTGGTAGGATAGGTAAGACAACAGTAAAGGTAGAAGAGGACTATGACCTTACACAGGCTGGGCAGAGAGAATAAAGCTCTGAAAAGGCAATGTATTCAACAGAAAAGCCACATGAAACAAATAATGCATCATGTGAAAGTTATGACACGCGTCTGCATGTATGAATTATTTCTTTGTATTAACTTCCAAGAGGCAGGAAAAAAATAGAATTATTGCACTAGACCCAAAAATCCATCTTTTCTGACATAATTTGTTAATGAATTTGAATGAAGACCATTGTGCTCCCTTTATGATTCTCCTCAGCATGCAAAACAAAAGGAACTCTCACAGCACAGCTATCTGTCTGAAGACCTAAAGCTTGACAAGTTTAGGAATGGCACCACCACTATATGGATCAAGTACACAAGAGCTTTATTTGAGTTCTACTGAAATTAGTGGGGATACTTTCCACACAGCAGAACTCCATCAAGCATACAGCTATTGCATAGTTGTTGACATTGGATATGTTATTAATTTGAGCAACTACCTATCTGTAAAAGATTCACAATCAGGCATAGTATATAAATCTCAGAGCTATTAACTCACAGGAGCTACAGGTGTATTCCCAGGAATTTTGGCTTATTTTCTTAAAGAAAACAGAGTAAAAACATGCCTACATTTCTGCCATTTTAATGTTGGAAACAAGGCTGTAGGAACCAGTAGAGTCCTACGCTGGAATTGAAGAAACATCCAAGACTGAAAAGCGCTCTTCCAGGAAGCACTTCTCTTTGTTTCAGCATTACATTGCATAAGTTCTTCAAAAGAATGATTTAAACTTCACTGTAAATGACCCAGGTTTTGTGTTCCTCATTATTCTAAAAACTTAATCAAAGTAAGGACATAGTGAAGAGAGGTAAATGAATGAAATAAAATCATGGCCAATTAACAAATGTGTATAATTTAAAAGTACCTACATATATATTTAAAGAATGAAAATTTACAGCAGATTTGGACCCATATCCAACTCTTTGTATGCATGTAAAAATGCACATATGTGTGTATATACATTTGCATAAATACATACATACATACACACACACACACATATATATATAGTGGTAATGTGAAGGCATGTTTTTCTGTTATCCAAAACACCTGGAATGCAGGAAGCAACATGGTCTCATATCCCATTTTTCAAAGGTAACTGATGCACTTGTTGTCTGACTATGCTCTGCTACCATTCATCTTCAGAAAAAAAAGCGCTTTTGTTACGTAGGTCTGTACCTTTACTTGTTCAGGTATGAATATTTTAGTCCTGTGTTCTACTTCTGTCATTTGCCTGAAGCTGACCTGCCTGTTCTCTTGCTACATGCTGGTTGTTGCTTTGTTTCCCTTTCTCTTACGATTGTGATCATTCTTTTATCACTTCCCTCCCAAGTTCTGCACTTAAGTAACAGCGCATTTTTTACAGCTATTCACATTTAATTTTTCATTGTTTCCAGTCAATAACCACTAGCATATTTTCCTACTTTCTGTCTTTAAAAGCAGTAAATGGTGTCCTTCTCTTTCTTCTTCTTACCCTTCCTTTTTTACAGTCTAAAATGCAAATCCCTTCCTTTCTTACTTGGACTTGAGAGCTGTTACTGCTTATATTTTTAAGGCTTTTGCCTTGACACTTCTAACCGACAGTAGTAAACAAAATCAGTACATATTTCTCATGCCTTCAGCAATAATGCTTCTGTCTATATATATAATACAGAATCCTTGTAAAACAGTTTCTGAACTTTAAGCTACAACCAAGCTGAGCATGATCAAAGTCACTTCTGGAGGGAGACGACTTTCTGCTAATTCTTCAAGGGCAAAGATCTGACACCTACAGTTCAGAAATTACTGGGCTAATTAATAAAGACCATCTGGATACGCATAACCTCCAATGTTTTGACAGTGAAATAATAATAATAATAAT